>CM066036.1:567032396-567246904 GCA_033557465.1 Ichthyophis bannanicus | reverse complement strand
TCATTGTGCTTTGGTGGGCCATGCAGGTATGGGGTTACCTACAACATAGTTGAAACACCATCTAAGAATTCTGCCATAGGCATGGTGCCATGGGCCTCACCTGGCTGCAGTCCCATGCAGAACAAGCTGGAGCAGGACAAAAGGAAAGGCTTGTTTTATAGAAAAGCCAGCACATCACTCTCATCAGGCTTTCCATGCATATGTCTGCGCATGCCTTTCTACTGGAAGAAATACAGCGATGCAGCCATGGAAAGACCTACTACCCACATACATGTGAGTATTACCCTGTATCCCAGACCTCCCAGCCCAAATTGACCCCTCACCAACAGCAGTGGTGGGAAAAGCCCCCCAAAAGCCCAATGGCTCCTCAGCCAAAACCAGGGATTTTTACTGGTTCCTTCAGAGAATAGCCAATTCTTCCATTGATCACATCTGGGAAACATCCAGTCAGAGGACGGCTCACTTTGTTTGCCACAGGTGACCCTCATGACCTCAGACTCGTGGGTCCTACAGATTATCCAGAGTGGCTACAAACTACAGGAACTGCTTTGGAGAGAAATCACCACCCTCTTGTCAGATTTCGATCTAACTCGTGCCGCCAGAGCAATGAGGTCAGGGTTTTTACTCAAAGTCCTTCCTGGTTCCAAAGAAAATGAGGGGAGGGTACCGTTCCATCCTTGCCCTCAGGGGTCTGAACAAGCTTTTGGCAAGAAAAGGTTTGTAAGGCTTTCTGTGTGTACCCTGCTTCCTTACCTGCAGAAAGGAGATCAACTAGGCTCCCTGGATTTGAAGGATGCATATACCCATATACGGATATATCCAGCCACAGAAAGTATCATGGATCCATCTAGGTGGATGTCACTTCCAGCATTGAATACTGCTGTTTGGCTTGGCCTTAGCACCTCATGTTTTCATGAAATGCGTCGTGGCAGGGGCTGCCTATCTACGGACACTGGAGTGCTTGTCTTCCTTTATCTGGACGATTGCCTGGTCAGGAGCACCACAACCAGAAGGAATTCAAGAATTAACACGATCGACCATTCAGGTCAGGAACTGCAACAGTTCATTATGAATTATCCAAAATCAACCTGAAGCCTGCCCAACAGCTGGATTTATATGGATCTTGATTGACATGACTCAGACCGCCTTTCTGCTGCATGACCAAATTCTCAGATTGGACTGCTCTGGTGCGGGAGACTCAAGAGAATCTCTAGGACTAGTACTCTACGGCCTGCTCTGACCAAAGCTAAATCATACAAGATGGATTCCTGCTACAAAAACTTCTGCTATATCCAAGCTTCAGATCTGCTGACCTTTAGGCAATTGCCTGCCAAGTGTTCCTATGTGTGCATAAAGCAAACAGTTGTTTCCAGCCATAACTACATCCAAGATAATTTGTTGCTCAGGCCTTTCTCATCCACAGACTGTTCTACAGGCCCTGAACATTTGCAACAATGTATGAGACTGCACACCATCATCTTCTGCATTCCGTTATCTCACCATGGATCCTTTGTCTACAGGGGGACCATCTGATGACTACCTCCTGATTCGCTGAAGACACCTCACAGTATCACATGCCAACCAATCATCCAGACTGTGACAAGGATTCATCACAAGGAATAATACAGTATGCACAAAAGTACTTTTGCACCATTTTGTGCTTTCTGCCATCATTCTATTTTTGTACAGACACACTGTGTGCAAGGCTGCTCCCTTAACCTTGGGATAGAGTAAGACTCTCCCACAGATCTAAAGTTCTGTGTTATCACGGGGCTTGCCTCCAGATGTCTATAGGCAGCATTACATGGTTTAGCTGCCTCTTTTGGACTTTGTGCTGTTCCAGAGATTCCCTTGAACCTTAGCTACAATTGTCCTTCTGGTGGAGTGCTCATATACTGGTCTTACATTCTTCCCTGGTGGTTGGTTCTTAGCCAGATACCTATTCCTGTACTTCTAAGTGCAGAGCATGCCTGTGACCTCTGGTTGCTAACACTGGACAACAAAAATGTTCAAAAGTTTTGCTTCCTGAAAACATTTTGTGATTATGATAGACAGCTTCAATATGAACACAAATATAATTTCAGATTGACTGTATCACATAGAAATTTGGAGAAGCAAGAAATTAAATTTTGACTGAATTTAGCATGTTTAATCGCACAATGATGCTGACATATTGCACTAGTTCACCTGAGCTAAAAGTAGTTTATTCCTGCTCTCGGTGTCCACCAATAGTTGGCCAGCATTGATCCAGTTCCCTGCTACTGCTTTTCCATTTTCGCTTTGCCCTGGTGAAACCTTTCAGCATGTTTGTTGCTGACTGCACCAAGATTAGCAGGGAAGAAATCCCAGTGTGAATGCAGAAAATGAATCTTCAGCAATATGTTTCACTTCATGGTTTTGTATGTTTGAAGCATGTTGTCAATCAGCTGGACGTAATTTGGTGGCCTGTAATTGCCAAGAAAATTCTCAACAACATCCCTGAATGCCTTCCATGCAATTTTCTCAGGCCTCACTAGTAGATCTTCGAACTGCTTGTCATTGATGTCTGACTTGTGGACCCACAAAAATGCCTTCCTTAATCTTGACATCAGTTATTCTTGGAAACATCTGTTTCAAATATCAAAATCCTTCACCTTCCTTGTTTATTGCTGTCAAAATGTTTTTCATCAGTCTGAGTTTTATATGAAGAGAAGACAAAAATATCTTACTTGGGTCAACAAGTTGCATCCTATCGCCTCTGACATTACTTCCTGTTGCCATAGGGTCATGACACGCAGAGACTTCAAAAGCAAGGAGGCATGAAGGTTCTGCAGTGTGCATTACTGTTTTCTTCTCTTTTTGTTGCTGCCTTGATGAAGAGAAGGCACTCTGGCAAAAAGAGCGGTTTGAGGGGGAGATGCTGGACTTGGTGGGAGAAAGGGAGAGGTTGGGATAGATCTGGGGAAACAGGAGGGAGAAAAAGTGTGTCAAAAGGGAGAGAGAGTTCTCAGAGAGGGAGGAAAAGGGAGCAATAGTGTGCTTGGAGGGAGGGAGAGAGCGACAGCATCTGAGGGCTGGTAAGGAGGATTGAGAGAGTGTGCCAAGGAGGAAAAGGAGGGAGAGGGTACCAGGAGGTGGGAAAGAAGGAATGGAGCGAGAGTGTGTGCCATCAGGGGAAGGAAGATGATAGACTGAGTGCCAGAAGAGATTGAGCAAGAGAGAGGGAGAGAGAGAGACAGAGAGGTCTGAGTGGGTGGCGGAATAAGGTATGGGGTAGATGAAAGAAAGAAAGATAAGATGGTATGGTTTATGGTTTATTAGGAGGAGTGGCCTGGTGGTTAGGACATGGTACCTCAGGCTGGAAGGAATGTGCTTTCTAGTCCTATAGGCACTCCTTGTGGCCTTGGGCAAGCCACTTAACCCTCTGTTGCCTCAGGTGCACATAGTTTGTGAGCCCTTTGGGGACGAGGAAATATATCCAGTACCTATTTGTAGTAGTTTACATAAGGTAAAACCGCTTTGATTCAAGGATAAGACAGTATAGAAAACTGATTAAATAAATAAATATTTGATATACTGCCATCTGAGGCAGAGTGGTGTACAAAGTTAAATAAAATACATTAAAAAACACAATTCAGAAAAAGAAAAGAATACCGTTTAAAATGATAGGATAGTGAAGAAATAAGGGACTGTGGGGTAAGAGGGGGGAAGCTGGGAGAAAGGAGAAAGCAGAATCTAATGTGGTCCAAGGCGAAGATCATAAGTAAGCTGAAACAAGTGTTGTTTGTTTTTTTTAACAGATTTGAATGTTAGGATAGGAGGACTCAAGACAAAGATTGGCAGGGAAGGAGTTCCATAAACTGGGACCAAGAAAGTAGAATGCAGTGTGACTTGTGAAGTCAGGCAAGCCTGTGCTGGAGAGAGAAGATGAAGATGATTACCATGGATTGACCGAAGAATGTGGGAAGGAACATGCGAGATGAGGTGAGAGATAAATAAGCTGGGGTGCCGAAGTGCAAGACCTTGTGCATGAGTGTAAGAAATTTGAAGTGAGAGCGATGGGTAAGGGGAAGCCAGTGTGATTCGTTAAGTAGAGGGGACACATGATTGAATTTAGAGGCATAGTGAAGTAGACAGGCAGTGGTGTTTTGAACTGCCTGTGGTGGAGTCATTTGAGTTGATATTGAGGGTAAACCAGAATAGATGATGTTACAGTAATCTAATCGTGCAATAACCAAAGCCAGAAGAAGGGTGGCAACCGAAGAATCAGGGAGGAGTGACCGGATGGAGTGAATCTGGTTAAGTTTTATTTATTTATTTACATTCTCTTATATACTGCGCTATTCTGCATCAGTGCGGTTTACATTGAACAAACTGAAATTACATTGAACAGGGCATTATAACTTGGAGATAACTATTTACAGGGAACATGGGCTATGGAGCGTTAAGTGGCTTGCCCAAGACCACAAGGAGAAGGACCTTTTAATAATGAGCCGATGTGTTCATTAAATTTTGAGAGAAGAGTCCAGAATAACCCCGAGATATTTGAGGGAAGGCACAGTGGAAATAGAATGGTAGGTTTTGGGAAGGAGAGAGAAAGAGGGAGAGAAGGTGGAGGGAAGAGATGGGAAAAGGCAAGAAGAGGGGAGTTTAAACAACACATCCTTACTAGGCAGCTTGAAGCTACGCAGGAGTCCTTTGCCAGTGTTCTTGCTGGTGGGAGGAATTGTTTCAATATTGCGATTGAATGAATGCCAGCAGAGGACTCCTATGCAACTTCAACCTGTTTATCAGGAGCATTAGTGAAGTGAGGAAGGGGGAGGAAGGAGAATGAGGAGAAGAGAGAAAGAGCTGAGAAAAGGGGAGGTGGGAAGAGAGGTGAGTGGGAAGGGACAGAAGTGGAAAGAGAAGAAAAGGAGGGAGAAAGTGGTGTGGAGAAGCAAGAATGGAGGGGCAGAGAAATGGAAATAGGTGAGAGACAAGGGGAATAAGGATAGGTGGGGAAAGGTGAGTGTGTGGTGAGGGAAGAAGCAAGGGTGTGTGTGAGAGAGGAGGGAGAGTAGAATGGAACAGTATATTAGGATGAAGGAAACCACAAGGAAAAGAAAAAACAAAATAAATCAAAACCTATAGTACAAATAAAATAAAGATGACTACAGAATGGAAACATCTAGAGGAAATGCTGAGAGAATAAAATGAATAACAGAGGAAAGAAATATAAATCAGCGGGGAGAAAAAATATGGAAAAAAAAAAATGAATTAATAAGGAAAGGCTAGAGAAATGTAATTAATCTAAATAAAAGATTAATAAAAAGAAACATTAAAACATAAGATATGCCATACTGGGTGACAGAAAGGTTTGAATTGTTGTTTTTTACAAAAAGTATCTGTACAAAGGTGATAGAAGAATGTAAAGTCTTATTTTTACACAATGATCAGGAAATTAAGGAAAAGTAAGTATAGAGGCTTCTAGAAGTGTTTTACAAAAGCTGTCTGGTATGTAGATTCTTATCTCACTCTCTTGTTCTATACCTAGAGATAGTGGCTCTTAGGCTTTGCTAAGCACATAACTCCCCCCCCCCCCCTTATCTTTGTGGTCCATGATGATAAGGACTGACAGAAGGAATAGAAACCCAAAGCCAGAAGGCATACTGTGTGGACCATGAGAGCCAAAAATTGTTAAAAGAAGTCAGGGAGATGACCCCATATAAAATATTTAAAGTAGGTCTATTTATAAGAAAGCTGCTTCTTTTAGTTGCCATATTGTAAGAGTCAAGAGCCCTCAGCAGGAAATGTATGCAAGACAGAAAAACTAGTTGTGCAGCAGTCAGGGCTAGTCTTAGGGGTATGTTTACTAAACCGTCCTAATGTGCACCCGGCTAGTGTGCAGGATGCCATATAAGGAGTGGGCGTTTCAGTCTTAACATAGCAAACCGGGATTATCACGCGCTCGTGTGCGCTGCGTGCTAATGTGCGCCGCGCACATTAGTGCACGAGAAACGCACGTGGGGAAGCATAAGCAGGCACGCTGATGTGCAAACAGAGGAACAAAGCTGCAGTACAATGGTGAAGACACTGACTGATGGTGCAGGGGTCATGGGTTCAATCCCCCACTCTGCCCCATGAATAAGACTGGCTGAGGCACTACCTGTTATGTGTAATATTGCATTATGAGGCATTTTAATTACTGCTGCTAGCAAACGCACTCTCAAAGCGCTGTAACATAAGGTGCTGCATAAGGCACCCCATAAGGTACCCCAGAGGGCACATTTTAAAGTGCACTGTCCGCCAAGGCACCCTACAATGTTGCTTAAAGGGTGGCCTATAGGGCACCATATAGGGTGCCCTATGAGGCACGGCAAGGTCATAGCACTGTTTTGATGGCAGCACTGTGCATTTTAACGCATGGAAATCTTAAGTAGGTGCACTGACATGCAAGGCGGAACAGCAGTATAGCACAATGGTTAAGACACTGACTGATAGTGCAGGGGTCATGGGTTCAATCCCCCATGGTGCCCAATGAATAAGGCTGGCTGAGGCACTACCTGTTATGTGTAATATTGCATTATGAGGCATTTTAATTTTATTTTAATTACTGCTGCTAGCAAACACACTCTCAAAGCGCTGTAACATAAGGTGCTGCATAAGGCACCCCATAAGGTACCCCAGAGGGCACATTTTAAAGTGCACTGTCCGCCAAGGCACCCTACAATGTTGCTTAAAGGGTGGCCTATAGGGCACCATATAGGGTGCCCTATGAGGCACAACAAGGTCATATCACTGTTTTGATGGCAGCACTGTGCATTTTAACGCTTGTAAATCTTAAGTAGGTGTGCTGACATGCAAAGAGGAGCAGCAGTGTCGCACAATGGTTAAGACACTGACTGATGATGTAGGGATCATGGGTTCAAATCCCCAGTGTACCTAATGGATAAGGTTGGCAGAAGTAATTTTTTTTTTCTGCTTGCAACTGTACAACAATCTGTGCTGCCATCTAAAAAAGAACCTCACCCCAGTGCCATAAATTAATGCACCTTTTAGAGTGCACCAGAAGGCACATCCTAAACAACCACGTCAGCAAAGGCGAGTTATAATGTTCCCCAGAGGCCATGTTGAAAGGTTGCCTACTCCCAAGGCACCATAGTAGGCACCCCATAAGCTGCCTGAATCGAAGGTGTGGCGTAAAATGCCCCAAGGATGTATAGGTGAACCCAAAAACATTGTCCAAGAGCAGTAAGGTCCCCCAATTTGAAGGGCAAGAGAGGTATGTGCCAAACACACACGTATCCCTAACACTGCACAGAGCAGAAAGGAAAGACAATGCATAAGTAAAAGAAGGACGTAGATCAGAGCTGATGGACCACACAAATCAGCTCCAGCCCATGTGGCAACTAGAAAAATGGACAAACATATCGGGGGCAGCTGTAGCTATGAACAGAGTGATGGTAATGTACCATGCAATAATTACAGTGTGTGACAGAGGATGGGAAGATGTGTGCAGGAGAGGAGCCAGAAATGGCAGGATAGGTGAAATATCAGGATGACAGTGGAGTAGCAGTGCTATGCAGAGCACACAGGAGAGGCAACCAGGGAGAGCTGCAATGCAGGAATGTGTAGGAGTGCAGGACGTGGGTAGCAGCATGCACATCAGGGTAGGATGGCACACAGCTGGCAGACAGAAGATGGACAGAAGGATGGTTCACAACTCTGATGAGGGTACAATGTGCTCACAGCACAGATCTGCCCAGATATGACTGTCACACGAATGAAAACTAGTTCTGCAGGACAAGCATACAAAAGAGAACAGAGAGGAATCACACCTATGAGCACCACCACAAATGGCAATGCACAAACCGGTAGGCCACACCACCAACGTGAGCTCATTAGAAAAGGCTGCATACAAAAATAGTGCAGGGCATCACACAAGACGCCTGCTGGCTGTCAGGACAGGCAAACCCCCAACAGTAACCATGACCAAATGCACATGCAGATCTGCTGTGTACAGATCAGATCACAGTCTGTAATTGGGACCAGAGACACATGCACACACACAATGAAATGTTATGCAGTGGATACAGCATGCAAAAGAGGAAAGAAACTAAACCCCAAGGGCAGCAGAGGATGCTCTGTGGAGCTGGTGCAAATATGGAACAGGACAGGAGAGAATTCAACATGCAAACAGGTGTACCACACACCAGCTGAACCACAGCAATACAAAACCCCCAAGTGCACTGCCATGTAAACACCATAAAGAAAGAGACCTATGTAACAGATAATATCTGATGGCTAGGCAGCACAGAGGGCACACCTTGGTGTACAGTGAAGAGAGGGAAGGGTGTGTAGAGGTGATGAACCTGCTGGTACCTAATGGTCCAGTTAGCACAACAGAAAAGAAAAAGATAAACCACATGTGGGGATCTTTCCTGCTAAATATGGTGTTATAACACATGCCTCTAACCACTACCCCACCAAGCACACTGAGCACAATGCAAAAATACTACCCCAAAGGGAGGGTGTGTATGGGAACCTGTAATACCCAGTGATGTGGCAAATGGCTGGCAGATACACAGCTGCCACCCTACAAGGATGTGAGCACAGGTGGGCCATGTATATGACCAGCAAATCAGTAGATACAAGTGTCAATGTGATCAAATGTGGAGGAGTAGCCTAGTGGTTAGAAAACTGGTTTGGTCACCAAGCACCCAGGGTTTAATTCCCACTAGAACTCCATGTGGCCTTGGGCAAGTCACGTAACCCTCCATTACCTTGGAAGAAAGACCTGACAATCTACTTCCAGTGACACTGACAAGAAAACCCTGGAGTCTCTGGGTCACAAGGAGTCAGGACTGACTCAAAGGCACACATTGTATTGCACGTTTGTCACCATGATCAAGCAGCAGAGACAAATGTATATCAAACACATATGTTTATTTGGGTTCATCTTCACAGATAGTGTAGATCCCGCCATCATAATATCAAGGTGAGTGGATCCAAGGTGAAAGACAGAAAGGTCACTGGCCCGTCTACAAATGAAGGGCAGGAGACATAATGTGCAGCACTATGCATTAGGGGCCCCCCACCCCCACATGCTGCCGCACGCCTCAAATGTGTTACTCACATATGAGTGCATGTAGACAGTAGGCGGTGCATGATGAGGGACCAACACACATCAATCCTGATCTGTTCCCTAAAATATATCTATCTGGCAACACAGGAGGCACACAAATGAAAACAGCATATGTTGTTGAAACGTTGTAACTTTAGAACCACAGATTGAAAATAATGTTACAGCTATCACATAATGCCTGATATAGGAATCCAAGGTGCAACAATGTAACCCTAAACAATCATCAAATGCACAATGAGGATATGCTAACAGGTAGCAGAGGCACATGAACACAGACAGAATTCAAATGAAAACTACCTGCAGAAACATGCAGAGATAACACCATGCAGGAGGTCCCCCTGCACCGGTTGGTGTGTAGACAGTGTCTGTACACATATATCACCGTACATGGAATGCACAATTGAAGGAAGACAATGGACACTCATACTGCGACACTCCAAATATAACGTGGCAATGTGAGTGTCGTTCACCTCAGGGGATAAATAGGACTGTGCAGACATGCAATGCAAGGTTTGTAAATCAATGCAGAGCGTCACGTCTGTACAGTAAACAAACACAAGAAACAGTATATAGAGAGGGAAATTAAGGGCAAACATGTTACAGTAAACCACACAGAAGCCATATTGCCACGTGCTGTGTTTTCCCAACATAGTCAGTCATATGCACATGCACCATTGATATTTCAACATGATTCAGTGATGCCACACATGCACGCAAAGACCCTTGTTGATTGAAAACATCAATCCAGGATGCTGGTGTGCATTAAAGCGGTGTTGTGGCTTTATCTGTATCATGTCCAGGTGGAGATTAGGTGGACATAGACAACAGGACCTCTCCATCGCTACCCCTATGCCACACGTATGGCTGTATGCTTGTGTTGAAACAAACAGATGAGCATATCCTGTGTTCCATGTCACACACATGGCCAAAAGAAACAACTGTGGAGGAATGTGCAACATACAGTGACAATGGCAGTCCCTGATTCACACGTGGGGACCAGTACACAGTGTGCAAAGTCCAAAGCGTATCTGCAATCCAACACGTCAGGTTAAGACTATCCTTGCAACCCTGGGCATGCATAGTCAAGTGTCACATCCCAATATGCCACAGTACATGAAAGGTCCTGTGTCTCCTGCGATGAGCACTCCCAACCAGAGCACGGCAGAAACAGTGTGTTGGACAGGTCTGTCATGGGCAAAGTAGCAATCCAAAAATAATACTGTCCATCCTAGGCATGTGTCGCACTCGCAGAGGTCAAACATCCTATGGCACCATTTTCCAGGGAAAGTTCCATGGTGTTGTGTCCCCCAACAGGTGGGTGATGGCGATGCCACATGCACTGTAATAGATGTGTCTGGTTTGTTCGTCTGCCACGGGGGGGGGGGGAGGGGAGGTGGGGGGGAGGTGGGGGGGGGGGGGGTGTTTCATAGGAGGATAAGTAATGATTGGTATGCGCCTTGCAACATCAGCACAAATTGCAGAGAGTCAATCATTAAGAAACACATAATGAAGGGACACACAGGCAAACATGACATGATCACAACACAATAAACATTGCATGTTGGGGACATTTAGAATTGGAAGCATACACACGGGTGTCACATGGATATGTTTCTGTCCATGCCCATGTGACACAGGCGTTTCAGAGCTCCATCCTATGTGCATCAGCGTTCGTGAACAGAGAGCCAACATGAAATGTATATGACACAAACAGTAAATCATTAACATGTAAAGGCTGATGTCATTACCAAAAGAACAAAGGTGCAAACTACCTTGTGCTTGCATCAGGTGTATGTCTTGGATCCTCTGAGCCACTCAAAGGCCATAACAGGTCACAGTGAAGGGACACAATGTCAGCAAAATATGTAGAATCTCCATGTCACCATGTCACGCCGATATCTGTGATACAAAAAGCAGGTCAACAGTGGTATGTCAGAACACAAGACACAGTTCTGTTCCCAACACACACACATGTCCACAATGGTTACACGGTAAACACCAGTAAGGTAGAGATAGCACAGTCACCACCGCCCCCCAGGTGTACAGACCCCTCACAACACATGATAATGTAAAAAGCCTGAACACTGTATCATCACACAGCCAACACAACACACACACACAGTATGCTAAGGGCAGCGTGCCAGCAGTAGCATATGGCCTGTATGTCCACAAGTGGAGATTTGTACATATAAAGGCCCTGTGAAATGCAATGATACCCTGGTGTTGGCTCATGGTACAATGTCGGGGAAGGGTGCACGTGTAGGCCACCACCCATAAACCTACAACCTCCACACACATGCAGCTCTGTTGGACATGTCCCAGAGACAGTGTTGCTGAAGACATACTGGAATAGGAACACATGGGGATATGTGTGTCAACAGCAAAATATGGTTTAGGGCAGGTGCAGGGAAAAGAGGTGAACCACAACATCTGGACAATAGGAAAGATCACCGAGGACATGTGTTCCCCCTGACTGCTGGCACAGACAATATAGCTGTAGGTCCACCTACCCCAGACCACAGCATGTTGGCTGATGTACAGTCCCCTGCCAATGCACCACAGCACCAGGAGCTTCAACAACTATGTCCTGTGCATTGGGAAACACAAGGGAAACATACATATGTCATGTTCTAGCTGTGCAACACACACTGCACCTTCCTGTCCCCAGCTTCCACACCCCCCAACATCCTTTACAGACTCACTGTTCACCATCACACTGTACACATCTCTCCCATGTGAGAGGCAAGGACATGTCTTTGCCAAACTACAGGGGTCCGTACTCTGTCTGTCCCCTCCCTCACCTCCCTGTTGTCGCACACACTGGTGAACATAAGTGTTTTCCCTACCGTGTTCCCAACTCACTCCAAGGCTGCAGTATTATCCTGGGTCCCCCATGTTGCTCCCAATGGCCCTTCACTGTGTGTACTGGTGTCCCAATGTCGTCTGCTACACCCGCTGTCAATTGCTGTAACACATGGAAATATGCAGGGCACCTCCGGGATCCTCTGTCCAAACACATTTCCTGGTGTGTATCTCATACCTTGACTAACATTAACAGCTGTGTGCTACTGAGTTGCTAAACATATATCTCATGTCTGCAATGTCCGCTAAACACACCCCGATGTCTGCTTTTGACCTGACCCTGATGGCTGATGTCAGGCCACTGTGTGAAAGTGATAATGGCAAAGCATGGATAGCCTATATGTGCACCTAATAACCCCCCTCCCATCAGAGCCTCTTTGTGTATGTGGCCATTACGTTCCTTCTCTAGGGTATGCAATGTAGTTGGTGTCTTGGCATGCACTCTCCTCCTCTATGCACTTATACAGCCTGTAGTTGAGTCATGGGTTTATGTCGACATGTCATCAGCTAGATTTGCTTAAAAAATTTTATGAAAAAAATTAATCATTTCCCTGAAAACAACCCTAAAACCCAATCCACCCCCACATTGATCTCTGCTTGCCTACTGTAACCTACACCTTGTTGATCTTGCCTGAATCACTTCTGTTTGTGTGTACATATGCAACACTGCACTGCATGTCTATTCTGCAATGGAAAAATACAAACAAAAAACCCTGGCTGGACAATGCACAGTTTCCCTATCCTTCACCGCATCCATGTTAGGGCTACGCGATGACTTATACAGTCTGCCACACTGTGTTGTTGCACTAACTCCCCGTAAGGGTTTCAATTACCATTATGACAGATAGTACTGAGCATGTATATAGTACTACATGTGATAAGGACTTACATAGTTCGGATACAAACAATCAATGGCTCTGAACAAGCAACCTGTCTACTGTAAATACTAAAACAGAATGTTTTCATAAAAGACACCAGTCCAAATGCACCAGGTTCAACACCCAAAGACTGAAGTGGGGAAACGTGTGTTCATCAGGAGAGCTATGAGTAATCCCCAATCACTCATCTCCAAGGGCAGCTTGATTCAGCACACCTGGGCTGTGCTAGGTGGTGGGAGGGCCCCTAAGCACATTAAAATAAAAGTATTTCTCCTACAGACCAAGAACCGAAAGAACCAGAGACAGACAAAGAGAGACTACACAGCAGAAGCAACGGGAAGGAAGAGAAAGACATCTGAGGTCTAAGAAGGGGCCCACAGCAGTACGTGTGTTAGGAGTGATCCAGAGCAACATACTCCATTGGACTGGAGGAAGCCAGAGGAGTGGGGTATAAAGCCAGGAATTCCCAGACGCACCTTTGAATGACGCTGCATTTGGAGGGCCCTAAGACCGTGCAAGAAGGTATGTGAAGAGACCCAGTGTCCAGGATCTGATTGGAAGGCTGGACTACTTACTGGCCAGGATACCTGGAGAGGAAACCTAACAGCAAAGGAAGCTCAGGTATGAACTTTGATCTATCCCTGTCTTCTCAGGAAGACAGCAGGGAAACAAATATTATCCTGAGAGTGATCAATTAGGAATTCCTCTGAGCCCGACCATGATATTGACCATGATATTTGAGGAAGAAGGGATATATCAAATGATCAGAAAAGAATACATGGACTGCTCTCTGTCTAGGCTGCTGTTTTAAGTAGTTTCTCACTATACAACAACCACCAAAAGGAACTGTAACTTGTTCTTTTATCTACCCAGAAAAGTCTCTGCAAGAAAGCTTTAGGTAGGATTAGAGCCACGTAGAAGAGTGACCAGCAAAGGGGTTTGCAGCTGGCTAATTATTGGTTTGAGCCAGGCACAACATGAGCTCTGGAAGCAGCTTCTTTTTGTGTTGTGAACAAGAGTATCCTTGATAAAAGAACCGGTTTTTTTTGTTTCTTTGGGTTTTTTTTGCTTTTGGAGCACTGCTAAGAAGGTCATTAGCAGGAGCCATCAAAAAGCTTTTCTGTTTCCCATCAAGGTCTTTATTGATTTTTGTTGAGTGGTCAGTTACCTTATAACTTTTTTGTTTTTCCTGAGTAAAATACTGGAGAGTGTCCTTTTAGTCCAAGTTCTGTGTGGGAAATTAACCCCCTGATCTGTTTTTCTGCACACTCAAGACTCATTTTGTGAGCATGTTCTGGGACAAATGACTACACACCCCCACAATCCTTTGCAAGTCATAAGAATCTTTTGCCTTTGCTAAACTGTGGACATTCACAGCAGCGGTTACAATAGCACATGTTCGCTATAACATTACAGACCACACATCCAGCTTACAAGCATACCACACACACAATCAGCTCAAAATACCAAATGAAAAACACGCACAGCCACAGTGGCCCCAAATATGGTCCTCTCTCCCAGTGTGAAACCCCACACTTGCCTCTCCTTGCTGCACCCAAAGCATAACACAAACTAACTGTGGTTGCACAGCATCCGCTATCACAATCATCCACAAACCACTGTCACCCCAAAACCTCCCACAAGCCTAAAACCACCCACCCACATCATCCACCTCAGCCCTCTGTTCTGCCCTGCCCCCATCGTGGGTCCCAGTCATGCTTATATTTGACGTTGGATGGCCAGCCAGTTGTCTTTACATGTCAGTGCAGTGTTGCATCCTACTGATATTGGTCTACAAATGTTAATCTGTATTAGCACTACACACATATAGAACATGTGGGAACATATGCAGTACGTACATGAAGAGCTGTGCAATCACCTGCCGCCTGATTGCTGTGCCCTCACGTGTGTCCTCAGCACGTACAGGGGGGCACGTCGGATCATCCTCCAGACCCTCATTAATCTCTGCAGGGATATTGTGCCTGAGAGCAATGTTGTGCAGGATGCAACAGGCTATGATGATCTCTGCCACAGTCTGTGGAGTATATTGTAAGGCGCCGCCTGTCCTATCCTCTGGCCCCAGCCATATTCATCACAACTGTGGCAGCATTGCAAACAGCATTGATGACACAAATGACCACATGGCCTATCTATCTGTCCGGCACCCTATCACAGGTACACAGTCCCCTTTTACCTTTATGATCTCTGTGTTTGTCCTATGCTGTTTGGAATGCAGTTACTGTCCTCCTCTCTACCACCTACACTGTGAGAGTATTCCATGGATCCACCACCTATTCAGTAACAAATATGGTGCATATCACCCTGAATCTATCTCCCTCCACCCTCATCCCATTTCCCTCGTAGCTGAACTTGCTTACAATTTGCAGAGGCTCTCTCCCTCAACATATATGCCACGGAGGTATTTCTACATCTCCATCATATCACCTCTATCCCTCCTTTCCCCAAGGCGTACATCCTAAGATCCTTTGGTCTGTCTTCATATGCTGTATAATGAAGACCACTAATCATTTTAGTAGCCACCCTCTGCTCCGACCCCATCCTGTGCACATCCTTTTGAAGGTGCAGTCTCCAGAATTGCACACTCTACTCCAAATGAGGTCTCACAAAAGACATATACAGAGGCATTCTCCCTTCCTGTTTTATGCTAGCCATTCATCTCTGTATGCACCCAGCCAGCCTTCTAGCTTTTTTCCCTCGCCTATTCAACCTGTTTAGCTACTTTGACATCAGCAGAAACAACCACACCTAGGTCCCGCTCTTCTGTAGTGCACAAGAGTACTTCACCCCCTATACAATAGTGCTCCCTTGGATTGCTTCAGGCCAAAGCCTGACCTCACATTTCCTACCATGACATCCCAGCTGGCCAATTTAAGACCATTCATCAAGCTTAGCTAGATCACTCCTCATGTTTTTAGAGCTTCCTGGGTGTCTACCCTATTACAGATTGAGTGGGGGGAACCTAAGAAACACCAGACAAGGGGTAGGTGTATGGATTGGCAACAACATATGTAACAACCACAAATGCTCGCATCCAATCAACCAGCATCACACAGCACCATAGCAGGGCGCATTTGGAGGGCAACCCCCCCCCCTTCCCCCTATATCCCACACAGGCAGATGACACACACACACAATGAGTGATCTACTCCAAGACACACATTTGCACATACGCCTAGTCACATGAGCACCATGTGCATGTCAGAAATGGGAAACACCCACCCAGCAATATGCAGTCCTCATACTGTCCTGCCTCAAATTGTTGGAATAGTGCCGAGTGATGCAGGATATAGGCGTCATGGGTGGACCCTGCAAACCTGGGGACCACATTCAGAATATGCATATTTGCATCACATACAACCTGAACATTCAGGGAATGATAGTGTTTGCGGTTGCGGAACACTACCTCCCTGTCTCTAGGCAGGACCAGGGCAACATGTGTGCAATCAATAGCTCCCATCACGTGTGGTATCCCGGCTAACGCCTCAAAGGCCTGGTTCAGGGTCCACCACTGTTGCCTAGTGTGTGGAATGGCAATATAATTCCGCACCCGGCTGACCATGGCACGCAGTACTTGGTGGAGACAGCGTGAGAAGGTGGGGCGGCTCATGCCACCCACTGCGGCCACAGATGACTGGAAACAGCCAGAGGCAAAGAAATGTAGGGCAGCAAGGAGCTTGACCAAACCTGGTATGGCATGTGACCGATCAGTCAGGGGCTCGAGGTCAGGTCTTAGATCCTCATAGAGCTCCCTAATAGCCCCTGTGCTCAGTCTGTACAGGGAGATGACCTGGTCCTCTCGCATGCCCTGGAGCTGGGCCCTGGGCCTGTAGAGGCGTGGCTGGCGAGCCTGCACCTCAGCACGCCTCCTGCGCCGTGCGGGCACAGCCCCTGCCTGCCCTGCCCCCACAGCTGCAGGTCTGATTTGCTGCGGGACTACACCCATGCCCTGTGCCTCAGCCCCATAGACACCATCTCCCCTGTCACGCAACCGCACCACCTGCCCACCTCCCTGCAGCTGCAGCAAGCACAAAGGCCGCCATAACCTCCACCCGTCCTGCTCCTCTAAATCAGTCAAACACAGACAACACTTCCCTAACCAAGACACACACCTTACACACCACACAGAAACACAGCCACACAATACAACCAACAACAATCACAAACCCGCTCCACAATACACCTGATTCAGACTCGCTCCTTCCGTCACTGCCAACGCACACCTTCTTTCTCCCTCGCCTACAAAAAAACCCTCAACGTGCAACATGTGGGACAATTTATAGAGTTTTTTTACGTATGCTTGTGCGTGCTCACACACCTGCGCACGCGGCAGTGCATGTGCGCAATGCAAAACACGCATAAATGCAACGCCCCCCCGCATCCTGTACACGCATGTGCATCCGTGCGTGCTGCGCATTTGTTGCATAGCGCAGTGCATAAGAGGGGTGTGGTGCCTTGGGGAGATGAGAGAGAGAGACTGTGCGCTAGGAGAGCTGCACGTGGTTTTGTGGTGCGGGTCAGAGTGTTAGAGGCTTGTTGTGGAGGATAGGTGTGAGGTACAGCAGAGGGATACAGAGAGGAGGGAGGCAAGAGCAGGTGGTGAGAAAGGAGGTGAGGTAAAGAGCAGATAGCAGGAGAGAGGGAGTGTGAGGTGGAGCTGAGAAGGCAAGAGAAGGAATGTCTGACAGGGAGGGAGGACAGGAGATGGAGCCACAGGACAGGGCAGAGTGGGAGGGAGAGGGAGGGAGAGGGAGAGGGAGGTGGGGCCACCTGTTGGGAGGAGACAGATATGGCAGGGAGTGTGGTGGAGGCTGCAGGCCCACACAGTCCTCTCACTACAAAACGTAAAACGCATACCGGTGCCAGCTCTGCAAAGGAAGAGGGCCCAGAAATTCACACCACAGGAAAATCACATCCTGCTGGCGTCTGTTCTTGAAAATTATGATGTCCTATACGGACGATTAAGCAACACCACCACTGTTGCAACACGCACCCAGGTGTGAGAGGAGGTGCAGGAGGCAGTTGCACAAGCAGGGGGCCCAAGCAGAGACCTCGACAGCCTCAGGAAGAGGTTCAACTACATAAAGAGGGGTGTGCGTGCACACATGATGGCAGAGCGGCGGCATGCCGTGGGCACTGGAGGGGGAGGCCCCTTTACACCCTCCCTAACACCCCTGGAGCAGGAGTTGGCAGAGCGGCTAGGGCCAATATACCTCTATGGACTGCCAGAGGCACTGGACACTGCCCATCCCCAGGCAGGTAGGTACCCAAATCACACCTTGCTGCTCCAACCCATTGAGTACCTGCCCTTTGGATGTGCATCAGGCTTCTTATTAACACCTCCTCATACCTGCTCCCCTGGATCATCTCCCACCCTCTGCCTTTGGCTCATTAGTGTGCTGTCCCCCATTCCACCCCTTTTACTCTGTGTTTTGCTGCCCTCCAACCACATGTTTCATTAGCATCATCCCTTTTTATATCTGCCCTGCACATGTGGCTACATGTCTGCTACAAGCCCCCTCTCAGACCTGTACGTGTTATGTCTGTGTCTAATCTAAGCACTGCTGAGCAGGGATGGTCGTTCTGTGGGATAATGCACACCAGGGGTCCTCAAAGATTCTAAATAGGGGGCCAGTTCACTGTCCCTCAGACCATTGGAGGGCCGGAATATAGTTGAAATAAACACTATGAACAAACCCCAACGAACACTGCAGAAATACAAAAAACAGAGAATGTTTCCTACCATTTTGGTTTTGTTTTTCCAGTGGCAGTTGCTCTAGCCACGTTAGTCTGGTTTCTTTGGGTCTTCTGCTAACTCCCCATCATCTGCTTTCCATTTGTCCTTTCGTCCCACGTCTAGTATTTATTTATTTATTTTATTTATTATTTATTACAATTTCTTATATACCGCACTATTGTCAGCGCGGTTTACATACAACAAAATGACCATAACAAACTGCTTGGCTTCACATAGAACAGGAGTAACAACTTGGATAACATGTTTGCTTTACAGAGAACAGGAGTAGTAACAACTTGGATAACACAGGGGATGCAAACTGAACTAATTACATATGTACAATGAGATTGAGTGCTGAGAATTTAGGGTGTTACATGTGTACAGTAGGGTTGAGATGTTATCTTGAGGAGGTAAGAGGAGAGGCAATTAGGTAGGGGTTAGGTTAATCTGGTAGTACTGTGTAAATAAATGGAATTTGAGAGCCTTTCTGAATTGTATTGTTTCCATTCTCTGTCTACATCTGCTTTAACATAGTAATCTTTCTCCTTGTGCTCTTTCAACATTCCTAGTTCATCCACTCAAATGTTAGACCTCCATCCTTAATCCCCACTTACTCTCCCACTATCCGTCCAATTGTAGATATCTCTTACCTCCCTCAAAAGGTTTTTTCCCTCACCATTTCATTTGCCCAGCTCCATCCCATTCTGATCCTCGCCCAACCTCACCTCCCGTCTATTTCCAGCCACACCCAGCATCCGCTCCCCTCTAGTCCGTGCATCAGCCCATTTCCAGTCCTAGCCCCCCCATCAACCCATTTCCAATCCTATATCTGGCCCAACATCAGCCCAGTACCAGTCCTAGCTCCAAATCCATTTCCAGTCCTATCCAAGTCCCTCCAGAAGTGCATTTCCAAAACCCAGCCCCCCCAAAAGCTTATTGATAGCCCTCTCCTAGTCCCACCATCAGCCCATTTGCAATCTTAGCACCCCCAACAGCACATTTCGAGCCCTATCCTAGGCCCCCCATCATCCCACTTAGAATCTTACCACCACCCATAGGTCATGACCTGTCCTAACCCCCTCCCCCCATCAGCACACTTCCAGTCTTACCTCTCCCCCCATAGCAAATTACCACTCCAAACCTCCTCCCGCCCCCCATCAGGCCAGCTAGGGTACGAAATAAACCAAACACGGCTACTGCTTCTGCTTCCACCGTGGCAGCAGCAGAATCAAGCATCCCGTGGGCCCCCCCCCCCCCACTCTGCAGCGTCCTCCATGCGGCTTCAGTGTGGGCTTGTCAGAGCCGCATGAAGGGAGAGTATCCCTTTCTCACGGCCATGTCAATCCCGCCACGGGCCTGATGGAAAATACCATCAGCCCCATGGCGGGATTAACAGAGCCACGAGAGGAGAAGCTCTTTCTGTTTGCGCGGCTCTGACAGCCAACACTGAGGCTGCATGGAGGACACTGCAGAGCAGGGGGAGCCCCGCGGGATACTTGATTATGCCACCGCCACGGCGGCAGCGGCAGCAGCAGGTTTGTAAGGTGTTAACCTAGCTGGGCTGCTGCTCAATGAATGCTCGGTCCTGGGTAGAGCTGCCCCTGAGGACTGGCAGCGGCGGCAAAAACACCCGTCGGGCTGCATACATGTCCTTGGCAGCCCACATGTGGCCCTCGTCCCGTAGTTTGAGGACCCCTGATGTACACATCGATGTGTCTGCTAGGTACTGGCCTATATATGCCTAATAGTGGTAGCAGGAGCTGTAGTGGTAGCTATGTAGCACATGTACAGGCCACGGCCAAACACACATTGATTGTGGGGTGGATGTGTTAAACAGTTGTATGTAGTTGAACCATGCAAACCAATCTGTGCTGTGTATGGTCTACCACAACCCAGGTGACTACACAACCATGGCCCCAGCTGAGGAGGAGGAGGAGGTGCAATTGGCCGAGGATGTGCCAGAGCCCCAGCCCACAATGTCTGGGGGCAGCACCAGTAATGGTGACGGGACCCCAAGCACACATGTGCAGCCTGAGCCAGAGGACCACACCCCAGACGTCACTGCCACAGAGGGCTCCGAGGTGATCACAAGACACCACCCCATTCATGCACCAGCGCCAGATGAAACCCCTCCACCAGAAATGGACCCAATCATTAAAGAGCTGTGGACACACACTGCTGCAGCACGGCACAATGCAGAAGGTGGGTAACAGCATACCCCACGATCCTGACGGGGTTGTCCTAACATCCACAAAATGATTGCATATTGCCCACATAGCATAGCGTTCTGATTTTGGGGGGTTGTCTTATGTCCTCTGTGATTCTACCTCCTGTAGCATGGCTTGTCAGGTGTCAGCATTTGTGAGGGGCTCACACACATGCACACTGTGCTTGCCCATATACCCCACATAAGCCCAAAGAGCAAAGCAATGATCGCAGGTCACCCAGACACCCTATGTGACAGAGACCTCGTCATGGGTATTGTCATGCAGTATCATTTGACAACATAATCTGCAGTGTGCATCAGCATTATAGAAATTGGGGCACCCCAGATATGTGTATGTGTGTCTTAGGCCCCCTCAGATCATCTGACCTATCCCAGACAAGCAGTGTGCAGACCTGGCATTGACATATTAAACTGTGGCAATGTGCCATGTGTGAGATCTGTGTTTCTCAGGACCCCTCATCCAGACCACTTCCAGACATGGGGATGGCTCATGGGAGACACAGATCTAAAAGTTGGTAGGTTTGGCAGGCATGACTGTTCTGCAGATTGCTCTTCTGGGATATGAGTGACATGTGTATGTGTGACAGTTGGTACTGGAGAGGAATCTCACATATCACCCTCTGTCCCACCCACAGGCACTCATCAGGCACTCCAGCGTCTATACATGGCTATGGGAGAAAATACCGGGGAGCTGCGGATGATCTGGGAGGAGATGCGGTCGTGGGCACTTGCCCGCATTGCGGATGCCATGGAGGACATTGTGGGCCTAATGCGGCAGCAAGCACCAGCACCAGCACCAGTATCAGCACCAGCACCAGCACCAGCACCGTCACCTAAGGCACCAGGACAAGGTGCAGTACCGCGGGGGGTGGTGTGCCGTGGGAGGCACGGGCGGCCACGCAGGAGGTGACTGCAGGTCTAATAAACAGTTGTTAACCAGTACATACGTGTGATTTCCAATGTGTGTCCCTGTGTTCCCCTAGGTAATGTGCAAATGCATGTTGTGTCCCGCACACAGGCCCCTCGATGGTGGTTTGTCTGTACTGGCAGGTATCACTGCACAGACATCATCACATGCTGTGTGTGCCATGCACTGTGTCAGATCCCAGCCCCTAGGCTGCAGTGTGGCGGTTCACATATCCTCCCGGGTTGCACAGGGGGAATGTCCTGGAGCTACATGTCCAGTGTTGGGAGCCGTCACAGTTTACATCCTGTCATACCCCCTACATTGGACGCACATGTGTGACCATTGTCCCTGCCTGCAACACTGCCTACGTGCCTGCCCCCCCACAAACGTATACGGTTACTCACCAACCATCCCTGTGACATGTATTGTCCCAGGACACACTCAACAGCTTTACCCCTGAGTAGCTCCTGGGGCTCATCAGTACATCTTACCCTGCCAGCACAGACGTAGTGGTTTGCAAGTTCTACTATTGGCACACAGGCATGTTGCATCAGAAACGGTTCCCACACATTGCACACAGCATGCACGTGCCTCAGTATCCTGGGACGTCCTCTACATTGCAATATCTCAGTGTCCACCCTGGTCTCACACACCTACACACATGGTCAGCCCTCATGACTGCATGTGGAGCCAGTCCATGCATGATACCCATGTCTACCTTTACAACACATACCTGTCTACACACATATCCCATGCTTGCATCCATAGTGTGTTGCTAAGGGAGACACGTGACCATTTCGAGTTATGAAAGTGTGTATATTTTACAAAAAACCAGAATATAAAACAATGGTACAGATAGGGACAATACCCATCACCCTCCCCCCCAAACACCCCCCTCCTCCCCCTTCCACCTCCACCCGCCCTATACACCCTCCTCCACCCCTCCCCCCACCCGCACATCAGCCACACCCTCTCCCTGCATGCTGCATGCCCAGTGATGGAACACAGGACAGCACAGGGCACATGTGTGGACATCACAGGCGCCATCAAACACTCCTGTGACGCCCTTCAGGGGATGGCCGCTGACAGGGCAGCCGCTCCACCTCGGCGGCCACCTGCTGAATGGCTCCCGTCAGCCACTGGTGTGAGTGCACTAGGAGATGCACACGCTGCTCCAAGGCATCCAGGGCCACATACAGGTCCTGCACACACCTGCCACCACACACACACATAGTGCCAGGGGTCTGGGTGGTGGCATGTGCATGTGACCTGTGTGTGGCCCTGGATGGTGGAGCGACATGGCATGGCTAGCGGGAGCCCACAGTGCCCTGTGCTGCACTGTGTTCCCCATCACTCTCCCACACCCACACATCCCCCTCCTCCCCCCCTGCCACCTCCCACCCACCCTCCACACTCTCCTCCACCCCTCCCCCCACACCCACATCAGCCACACCCTCTCCCTCCCCTGCCACCCCACCACCCACCCCTTCCATGCCCTCATCAGCCCCCTCCTCCGCTGCACTGTCCGCCGGCTCTTCATCCTCCTCCTCGGCCTCCACCTCAGCTTCCTCCTCCACTACCACCACCTCCACCTCTGTGGCATGGTGGGCAGGGGGGTGCCTCAGGGCATAGGCAGATGTGGTGGCCTGTTCATCATTGTCATCACCCTCTGTCGAAGATGACTGTCATCAGCACATTATCATGTGTGTCACATAATACATGTACATATGCAGGCACCACACAGGCTGGTGGGCCAATGTGACATTTGTTACTGGGCAGCAAGGTTGCTAATACTCACCGTCACGCTCTGACTGCACCGCCCTCTGGAGGCGGGCAAGGTAATCATTGTGATGGAGCCGCAACTCTCGCCCCTTCTTCCGGAGATCCTCTACCTGTGGATGTGAAAACAATGTGTGGGGGCATCAGTGACTGCTTACCTCTGGTGGGTGGGCAACATAAACAAACATCTGTGTGGCCAGCATCTTGCTGCTCCTGCTCCACTGCTGTGTGTGTCATGTACAGCATAGTTACTCACCTGTAACAGATGATCTCCGGGAACACCAGGAATAAATCTTCACATGTGGGTTTTGTCGGTACCAACTGAGCCTGTGCGGGAACGCTCCCCAGCATCCTATAGGAAAGCTTTTGGGAGCATCCCACAGTGCGTGCATGCTGCCTTCCCGCCTTTCCCAACTGCCTCTCTCCAGTTGAGTTTAAAGCTGACACAAAGAGAGAGAGAGAGAGATAGATAGGGAAAGAGAGAGAGAGAGAAACAACCCCTAGGGGAGATGGGTGGGTTGTGATGACCTCATCCTGCTGTTCCCAGAGATTACCTGTTACAGGTGAGTAACTATGCTATCACCAGGAACAAGCAGGAAGTAGTCATCACATGTGAGGACACCCTAGATGTAGATGCCAGGGAAGGATCCCCAGAGTGGTGAGGGCCTGTGGAGGGCTCCTACTTCCTCCCATGGATCTCTGGCATCCTGTAAGAGAGGCAGCTAGGAGTGGATTACGTATGGAACAGGTGTTGGAGAGCAGCCTGACCAACCATAGCATGCCTGCGGGAGCCTTTATCCAAGCAGTAGTGGGCCGTGAACCGAGGACCAGGTAGCTGCTCCACAAATGTCGTTAATATAGACGGAATGGAGGTGAGCCCGAGAGGCTGCCATGACTCTCACATTGTGAGCGGGAACATGGGCCACCAGTGAAAGGTGTTAGCTGTGATAGATACAAGGTAATACATTGAGCAATCCAGTTGGATAGAGATCTTTTGGAAACTGCTGTACCCAAATGCGAAGGATCAGAGACTCTGAATAGCTGAGAGGACCTTCTGTGTTGCTGGGTCCTCTGCAGATGAAAAGCCACAGCTCTTTTACAGTCCAAGGTATGAAGAGTCTTCTCTGCATTTGAAGCATGAGGCTGTTGAAAGACTACAGGTAACTAAACCTCTTGTTTCAAATGAAAGGAGGAATCCACCTTAGGCATGAAGTGTGGATGTGTCCTTAGGATTACCTTATCATGGTGAAACGGTGTGTAAGGTGGATCAGCCACTGGAGTTTGAAATTCACTGATATGACTTGCTGATGTGATTGCAAGAAGGTATATTACTTTCCAGGACAGAGACTTTAAGGAAGTAGTATCTAAGGGCTCAGGAGGCGGCAACATACGCTGGAAGCAGATTGGGATCCCATGCCTCTGGAGGTGGTCTAAGGGGAGGTTTCGGTAGATGCAGGCCTCTCATGATTCTGGATATGAGAGGATGGGATGAAATGGGTTGTCCATTGATGGGTTCAGAAGGAGCAGCAATAGCACTTAAATGGACTCTGACTGACTCAGTTTGGAGACCATTGTTTGATAAGTAAGGGAGTTCGTCCAAAACATGTTTATATACGGATGACAAGAGGGTTGAAGGCCTTTTGTTATCACCAAATGAAATGTAACGTCCACCTGACGGCATAGGACTGCCTTGTGGAAGGTTTCCTGGAAGCATAACGGACATCATGCACTTCCTGAGTGAGGGGAGGGCCAAAGCAGTTACAGCCTTCAGTAGCCAGGCTCTGAGGTGCAGAGACGGGGGGGGGGGGGTTGTATGCCATACATTCCCCTCCTCCTGCGGCAGTAAGTCTGGAGCTGACCCTACGTACAGGGGTGGAACCTGGGACAGATGTAGAAGCAGAGGGTATCACACCTGGTGTTGCCAGCGTGGGGCTATGAGGATCATGTTGCCTCTGTCCCTCAGGAGTTGGAATAGGGTCTTGGCAATCAAGGGAATTGGAGGAAAGGCATATAGGCATTCCTGCCCCCAGTTGAGGAGGACAGCATCCCTCGCTTGGCAGCCCTGAGCTGGGATCCGTGAACAGAACCGGGTAGTTTTGGCATATGATGGACTTGCAAAGAGGTCTGAATCTTGAGTTCTGCAGAGTTGCAATACTCTACAGAGTTGGTCCATGTGTAGAGACCATTTGTGCGGAAGCAGAACACGACTGAGTTTGTATGGCCAAGAGTTCTGATTGCCAGGGAGATAGACTGGCAGGAGATGGATCTGCTGCTCTCTGGCAAACGACCACAGTTGAAGAGCTTCGTTGCAAAGGGACAGAGAGCCTGTTCCTCCTTGTTTGTTCACATAGACCATGGCTACCTGATTTTCTGCATAAAGTAATATTCTATTGGCCTGTAGAAGGGAATGGAATACATGAAGAGCCAGGCAAATTGCTCAGACCTCAAACAGATTGATGTGAAAATGACTCTCCTGACAATTCCAGGTGGCTTGGGTGGAGGTGTCCAGTAGATATGCAGCCCACCCCACTTTGGAGGCATCTGTTGTTAATGTGATCTGAGGAGGGGTTTGCAGGAAAGGTGACCCCTCCAACAGGTTTTGTGCTGACCGCCACCAGTCCAGGGACAGGGTATGGCGGTTTGAGTTTACTATCACATCTGAAGGACAGCTTGTTGCTTGCGTCCACTGGGAAGAGAGGGCCCATTGGGCTGGTCTCATGTGGAGACAAGCATAGGGGACCACATGCACCATAGATGCCATGTGACCCAGCAGCTGATGCATCTCTTGAGCCGAGAGGTGAGTCTTTTGTAGTGCTGTCGAAACAAGTTGCACAATGCGAGGACAGCGAGGCTGAGTCAGGTAGGTCTTTGGCAGTCTGGTATCTAGCCTTGCTCCTATGAACTCCAGCGATTGCGTGGGAGTCAGAAAGGATTCCTGGAGATCTCTGACAGGGCCTAGATTTTGGAGTCCACGCACTGTGTACGAGAGAGAGGCCTGGGCATGTGTTTGTGACTGTGCCTGGATGAGACAATCGTCCAAGTAGGGGCAGAAAAATATTCCCCTTGTACGGACAAAACCGGCTACCACAGACATGCACTTTGTGAATACTCTGGGTGCTGAGGCAAGGCTGAAGGGAAAACTTTGTTTTGATAGTGGTTTCCTTGATGGAGGAACCAAAGGAACTTTCGCTGTGTTTGTTGGCAGAGAAGATGGGTTTACGCATCCTTGTGATCTAGGGAACAAAGGCAGTTCTGCCTGTGTAGGTCAAATAGGGGGGGAAGAACCCAGAACCCTGTTGAAGATGAGGTACCTCTTCCATTGCTCCTTGAGGTAAGAGATGTTTTACCTCTGGATTCAGTTGGGGGGACGTTTGCCAACTGAATGTCCTTACTATTGTAGGAGGCGGCATGCTATGTGAATGATGCCTGTACCCTCTTCTATGATGGACAGAGTCCAGGGTACTGCTGTTATTTGCCTCCATCTGTGGATGAGGTGACCTAATCTTCCTGGGATTGTTGACGGTTGCTTTCCCTGGAGGGCCAGGAAGGGCAGGTACTCCATCACGGAGTCAAAGGCCCTGTGGGGGCTGAGGCTGCTGGGTCTGCTGAGGCAGAGTAGCTCTCAGCTTTCTCTGCTTAGTAGATTGTTGACCCTTTCTAGCAGCTTGTACTGCAGGTTGTCCTTGCTGAGCATAGGACTGATAGTATCCTTTCTTTTTGGAGAGGAAGGGCTTTTCTAAGGCTCTCATCTTTGCAGGATCTACAATATTTGAAAGCCTTGTCAAGGTAGAATTGTACTGCTGGTTCTTCCAAAAACGTTTTCACCTCTACAGGGGGTGTTGGCCAGTTTATCCTGTACCCAGTGTTGCAGGTGAGAGGCTTGCAGCCAGCCAAGTGTCCTTGCCCCAATAGCAATGGCAGAGAGTCTGCCTATGCATGAAAAAAAGTCCAAAGCTGCCCTGTTCACAGCTTTTGAAATGTTCTGGGCATGCTTGACAGGTGCTACATAGTCGTGACCTCTGTGATCTGGGAGATGTGGACTTACCAGTTGTAGATCTCGTGTGACCTCTGTCAGGAACATTCCCATGTACATGAAATAGGAACCTGTCCTGCCTGAAAGCATGGATGTTTGGATGACACAGCGACCAAAGACATCTAATGTCTTATACTCCCTACCAGGAGGGTTGGTGGCATATTGTTTGTAACGTTTAATTCTCCTCATAGCAGACTCCACCATGATGGAGTGATCAGGGAGGTGTCTTTTCTGCAAACCAGGGGACGGAGGCACACGATACATAGTAGGCACATGTGAGAATGTGGAGAGGTGGTAAGAGGAATCTCCCACATTCTCAAAAGAGGATTCCTTAAGATCTGATGTATTGGCAGGATGTCTGCCTCCTTTGGAGTTTGGTGATATTGGTGAATCTCTGGCTCCCGTGGCCTGTGCTCACATTGAGTTACTAATGAAATGGAGAGGCCCTTGACTACATGTGTGTGGAGATCCAGGAAGGACATATACTGAGGAGGGAACAATCTCCTCTTGGGAGAGGCAGGCTTGTCCTGGAGAGGTACATCGTTACCCTCTGAGCTTTCAGCGTCATCAGACCCCTCAGGAGATTGGATGTATCTTCTCTACAGAGGCTCAGGTAAAGTGAGGTATCGGTTCCAATTGGCCTCAGTATCGGAGTGACACGGTACCAGGGTGTGAATACCGGTACTCATCAGCACCAATGGTGCAGTTGCCGATGCCGGTCCTGCAATTGCTGCACATAACGGTGCTGGACTTTGCAGGGTCTGGGGTGGAACCAAGGTCTTTGATGCTGCAAGGAGAGCTGCCAGACTGCGTTTGATGGCCACGATCCTTTGGTCAATCAACACTGCCGATGTCTGTATATGAGTACTGGCCAAAGCCAGGACCCCAGAGCATAGCACCAGGTGGTCGGACCAGGTTGAGGCCTCCAGAACTTCATGGAGTCCCAAAGTGGCTTTGGAGGCCAGGGACTCCCACCGGGGCTGTTTGCCCGGAGCGTGCTCCTCAAGGGCAATGCCAGTGGCAGTCCGATATTTGGAGGGGGATCTACCCTTTGAGGAATGGACAGATTTGTGTTTGGTTACCTGAGATCCACGGGAGGAAGAGGAAGCCCTTGACGACATGGCTGCCACCGAGGCCACGTTGGAGGGAAAGAGGGTACCGAGCTTGGCTGCTCTGTTCTGCCAACCACTCTTGGATAACATCCCACAGGCCAAACATTCAGACATGCATTGATCTGGCCATTAGCATTTGCGACACCAATCATGGTTGTCAGTGACTGAGAAGGTACCGGCACATTATCAGCATATTTTCTGCAGCCAAGGAGTGCTTTTCAATGATGGAGGAGGGATTAGGGCCTAATGCCAAACCGGGGGGGGAGACCTACAAAGGGGATTTTGGCTCTTTTGTTAAAAAGGTTTGTTTGTGTGAGGGAATCTGACCTTTTTGAAAATAAAATTACAAGACCGGTGGTACCAGTAAATAAAAACAGGCAGACACTGCCACAGGAGTGGCACTACAATAGCTGTTTTTCAGCAATGACAGGAACAATGACCTGCTGGCTCTTTGGAAAACAACAAACTGGAGAGAGCCATTTGGGTAAGGCAAGATGGTAGCACACAGGCGCTGTGGGATGCTTCCAATAGCTTTCCTATTGGACACTGGAGAGCGTTCCCACTCAGGCTCCGTCGGTACTGATGATACCCACATGTGAGGACTACTTCCTGCTTGTTCCAGGCGATTACCTGTTCCCAGTGCCACCTGCATGCACAGCTGTGTCTCTGGAAATGTGTGCAGTGACACCTATGTGCAGTGTGCCTGGCACCCTGAACACATCATTGCAGTACCCTGTGGCCCCCTTGCATGACATTGCATGACCATGCCACATTTGGATTGCCAATGATGGTGTCCAGGGTAACCACCCTAACCCCGTATGTGGTCTGGTGAACACATTTGTGTTGTCATGATCTATGCACATCCTCGGACCCAACCCACCTGGCAACATGATATCCTAACAAACATGGGTGCTGTGTCCATACATGGGACATTGTGTGGGTGGCCCTATTCACCTTGCCAGGGGCCACTACCATGACATTTGGGTTTCTACGAGGCCCAGGATAGCAATGCTTGACCCACTACAAGCATTGTGTAATGTGTCTCTCTTGGGGATACTGCTAGGAACGTATAACCTAGTTTGGCCACTGTTGCAAAGAGCATACTGGGCGTTGTGACAAGGCAGAGCTGTCAGAACGCAAGAAAAAGGGTTTTAAACACACTTTTTACTCTGAACCTGCCATAGATACAGGGCAAGAGAGGGTTAAAACCTCAGCACACAAAGTTGCAGGGCAGGAGAGACGTGAAAGGGAGCCACACCCTAGCTCTAGACTGACAGGGAGAGCTAGCCTATCAGGGAAAGGGGTGGACTCTCGCCAGATTGGACAAACCAGTCCTCATAACCAGGAAGTGGTAGTTTCAATGGAAGAACAGGAGGAGGAGGAGAACGAGGGGCTACACAGGCAACAGAAGCTGCAGGAACGGAGAAAGCAAAGCAGACACTCACCTTTGGCACAGCCAGGAGAAAGGGACTCCAAGGAAGCAGATACAGCTTTGGAGTCAGGCATTCTTTTCAGAGGGACAGAGAGAGACTTGATTTCCCAAAGAGGCAGAGCTCGAAGCAAGAGGGACCAGGTGGGAACCAATTACTTGGACGGTTGCCAGCCACCTTGCACAGAGGAAGCCACGTCTCGGGGAAAACAGCTGAAAGTCCTCCCAGGAAGGAATAGCCCTCAAGCAAAGCCAAAGCAGGTCAGAAAAGCCTATAAGTCTTTTAAACAAAGTATAGAGTCTTTGTCTGAAAGGGATAGAAGCATTTCTGCTGATAGTTTCCCTGGGAATAGACAGACAAGAGAGAAACTGGGTGGAAGGGAAATCCCAGTGTATGAAAGACAAACGTTGCCTCACAGCAGAGAACGTGTCAGAACCTGCAAGCTAGAGGATAGCACAGGTGCACCTCAGCATGCTCTTAATTGGCAGCAGTGTGACACAAGCCTAGATACAGATTCTGATGAACAGGAGATATTAAGAGTGCCTGTAAAGCCTAGTCAGAAGAGACACGTACCTCCTCACCAGAGAATAAGACCCGGGCAAGACAAGGAGGAAAGAAATCCTTATGCTCAGCTCTTTAAGAAGGTTAATAAACAGATATCCCTGCAAGAGTGCAGGTCAGTTAGAGAGAGAGGAGATAAGCAGTTACAAAGTCTCCTCAAACACCTAAGAGCACTAGACTCGAGTAAGCCTTATATTCAAGAAGCTCCAGTTAGTGAAGAGGAACCAATGCAAACTGATATCCCATTACCTTATAGTAGTGGCTCTGAGATGGAATGTGGTATCTGCCAAAGAGACTTTTAATGTACAGCTTAAACATATGCAATATTTTAAGGCTGTTATAAAAGTATTTTAGAGATTGGAGTTTAAATGCAGACAGGAAGTTTGTCTGACTGCCAATCCTATTTAAGTGCATAATTCTAAGAGAAAGCTTCAGGAAACATAGATGTCTTCTGGGAGAAGGTTTACACAGAAGAAGCATTAAGCTCATGGAAGAAGCTTCAGTTTACTTGGAGGCTAGAAGAGAATTACCCATGTAAATGTGGACCAGAAAAACCACAGCTTTGGAAGTTCTTTATTGAATGTCTTATGTGAGAAAAAGTATCGTTGTTAAGAAGAATATAGATGTTTTGGAAAGTGGAATACACTAAGAGAAGTTGATCTTTGATTTACCTGTTATACCCTGAGAAGTATCAGGAAGGCTGTTATACCGGACTTTATCTGTTATGTTTTGATATCCTTTGACCTCTGTTTTGGGGGGAAGAAAACCTGCTGGGAACAATAAACCTATTGTTTACCCTCAACCTACTTTGGCGGTGATCACTGGGCTACAACTACACAAGCACATCCAGGGAACAGCGATAACAGAGTAACTTATGCTGTGCCCCCTCTCTTTACTGCCACCATACTGGGGTAGACGAGGGAGGGGTGTCACAGATTGGCGTAGTTTTGCGGATTTTTCAACACCCTGTCCAGAAAAGAGGATATACCAACTCCAACAGTGAAGTCCTGAGGAGAGAAACCTTGTGCAAGCTTGAAAAAAAAAAAAAACAAATACAAAAGGAAGGTGCCTGAGGAAGAGCTGACCGGATCTGCGAGAGCATTTGGGAGTGCAAGAGTGGTGAAGGTGGACCAGAGTTCCTGTGCCAGCACCAGCATATGCCTGATGAGCACGACTCTCCCCTTGTAGCAGGTAACCAGTAGCTGGGAAGGCTTGGCTCAGGATACTGCTACAAGGGAGGGGGGTAAAGCGCAGAGATAAGCCAGGAGCTAAGGCAGGTGCAGGTGTATTTGTGCCGCACTTGGTGTTTTCTTTTGTTTCATTTCAGCTACAGCAAGATGGATCCCGCACACCTGATGAAGTGGGTAGCAGAGGCGTTCCAGCAGCAGGACGCGAGAGCAGCGCAGACGCAGGAACGGATGGCGGAGATGTTCCAGGAGCAGCAAAAGCCAGTGATAGATCTGCTGACTTCATGGATCGGAGAGCAAAAAGAGACAACTGAAGTACTAAGAACTGTTTCTGGTTCATTAGGAACTAATACAGGACTTGGACCTTTAGGTCAAGGAATGTGGTCATTAGGGCCAATGTCTAATGAAGTGGATATAGATGACCACATTGAAGTTTTTGAACGCATTGCTATCATAAGCGGATGGCCAAAAGAACATTGGGTCATCAGATTCGCTACTTCCTTAACGGGAGAGGCCTTGACAACGTACAGAGAGATGCCCAATGATCTGGCTACTGATTATGACGCTGTGGTCAAAGCCATAAGAGAAAGGCTGGGCCTAACTCCGGTGGTGTACCGCCGCCTTTTAAGAGGGTGCAAATTAAACCCGGGCGAGACACCACAGGCATTATGCCATAGGATTAGAGCTTTAGTGCACAAATGGCTTTCACCAAATAACAGGAGCATTGATACAATTATAGATGATATTGTGCTAGAGCAATTTCTTGAGGCAATCCCCAAAGAAGTACAGTCCTTCTTAGTTCTGCAGGACTGTAGAAGCACTAAGGATGCCATCACGCTGGCCGACCGTTTCTTTGCGGCGGAAGCTATAAGACAGCGGGGGATGGGTGTTTCGGAGAAGTCAGTCCTGAGAATGCCAGGAGCGAAGGGAAGAGCAATGGTGGGAGTGTGTCCATCTAAGAAGCCCTTGTTCAAGCCTGGGTGGGAGGAGCCTAAGTGTTTTGCTTGTGGTCAGCGGGGACACCTGAAAAGGAATTGCAGGGCTAAGCTAGCACTGGTGACTACTCCTTCCAAGAAGGTGGGGGAGGGATTTTTATCAGCAGTCACTGTTAATAACGTCCAGATTGAAGCGCTATTAGATTCTGGCGCTGACCAGTCAATGGTCTCAGAGAAATTCTGGGAAAGAATAGGAACCCCTAATGAATGCCCAGAAATACACCCAGAAGGGAAGATTAGAATCCGCTGTATACACGGCGCGGATAGGCCTTATCCGGTGCACACAGTAGTGGTGGAGGGACTAGGCCTAAAGAAAGATATCCCGGTAGTTGTGGTGCCTAACTTACCATATTCCTTAGTTCTAGGTAGGAATAGTCCACAGTTTAAGAAAGGCCTAGTACAAGCGTTAGCTGTCAAGGACGAAGCTAACATTCTTACAAAATGTAAAAAGCCAAGGGGAAGTAAAGAGGATCAAGACATATCTCCCTCTAAAGAAAGAGGTGGTATAGGTCTAGTATCTACACGCGCCCAAAGTAAAGCCAGTCAGGAGGGTCAGGACTCTGTAACAGATCCCTTAGCAGAATTACCCTCGCACAGTGGGTTGGTAACTCCCTCTCGGGAGCATGTAACACCTAAGAAGGGAGAAAATCGCAGGGAGAAACAGTGTAGGTCCCGTAACCGGATGGAACTAAGGGCAAGACAGGAGTTACCCTGGGCTCCGGCCCAATTGGTAGCAAAATTCCCTTCATTCCCCGATGAACAAAGGCATGATCCAGCATTGACCTATGCTTTTGATAATGCTAATAAGGGAGCACGGTCATTACCCTATTTTCACTTAGATAGAAAGGTGTTATATAGGGAAACCTTGGATCCACACTCTAAAGGTACCAGGAGGCAATTAGTAGTGCCCAATACCTTTAAAAAATTGATTTTGCGTTTAGCGCATGTCCATCCTTTAGGGGGACACAAAGGAGCAGAAGGCACCTTGAAACAGATTTTGAGTCGTTTCTATTGGCCTGGCGTTTATCGCGAGACCGCAACATATTGTAAAGCGTGTCCCGCATGCCAGAAGGACACCCCCTATAGGCCAGTAAAAGCACCCCAGATATCTAAAAATCGATGGGTGGAACCTGCTATGGAAGAGATAGAGAGACCCCAGTTTCTAAGGAATTTAAGAGCCTGGGTACAGCGTACATCTCAGGTAGTAGGCAAAAATCTGACCTCCAGTCAAGGGAGGCAGAAAAAATATTATAACCTCCGCACCAAACCTAGGCGTTTAGAAATTGGTGAAAAGGTCATAGTAGTGATACCGGGTTGCAAACCAAAGTTTGAAAGCACCTGGAGGGGACCCTGCCGGGTCATTAAACAAATAGGACCCACCACTTACACAGTAGAAACCAGGAGGGGGAAGCAACAAAACTTCCATGTGAATGTTTTAAGGCCCTGGCAAGAACGGGTAGCTTTAGATCGTTTAGCTACAGTAACTGATCACGAATTTAGCTACAGCCACCAGAGAAAGATTCCGGGCTGTTCTGAAAGTTTTCAGCCAGCTCGGAATATCTTAAATGGGGGGTTGTGTGACAAGGCAGAGCTGTCAGAACGCAAGAAAAAGGGTTTTAAACACACTTTTTACTCTGAACCTGCCATAGATACAGGGCAAGAGAGGGTTAAAACCTCAGCACACAAAGTTGCAGGGCAGGAGAGACGTGAAAGGGAGCCACACCCTAGCTCTAGACTGACAGGGAGAGCTAGCCTATCAGGGAAAGGGGTGGACTCTCGCCAGATTGGACAAACCAGTCCTCATAACCAGGAAGTGGTAGTTTCAATGGAAGAACAGGAGGAGGAGGAGAACGAGGGGCTACACAGGCAACAGAAGCTGCAGGAACGGAGAAAGCAAAGCAGACACTCACCTTTGGCACAGCCAGGAGAAAGGGACTCCAAGGAAGCAGATACAGCTTTGGAGTCAGGCATTCTTTTCAGAGGGACAGAGAGAGACTTGATTTCCCAAAGAGGCAGAGCTCGAAGCAAGAGGGACCAGGTGGGAACCAATTACTTGGACGGTTGCCAGCCACCTTGCACAGAGGAAGCCACGTCTCGGGGAAAACAGCTGAAAGTCCTCCCAGGAAGGAATAGCCCTCAAGCAAAGCCAAAGCAGGTCAGAAAAGCCTATAAGTCTTTTAAACAAAGTATAGAGTCTTTGTCTGAAAGGGATAGAAGCATTTCTGCTGATAGTTTCCCTGGGAATAGACAGACAAGAGAGAAACTGGGTGGAAGGGAAATCCCAGTGTATGAAAGACAAACGTTGCCTCACAGCAGAGAACGTGTCAGAACCTGCAAGCTAGAGGCTAGCACAGGTGCACCTCAGCATGCTCTTAATTGGCAGCAGCGTGACACAAGCCTAGATACAGATTCTGATGAACAGGAGATATTAAGAGTGCCTGTAAAGCCTAGTCAGAAGAGATACGTACCTCCTCACCAGAGAATAAGACCCGGGCAAGACAAGGAGGAAAGAAATCCTTATGCTCAGCTCTTTAAGAAGGTTAATAAACAGATATCCCTGCAAGAGCGCAGGTCAGTTAGAGAGAGAGGAGATAAGCAGTTACAAAGTCTCCTCAAACACCTAAGAGCACTAGACTCGAGTAAGCCTTATATTCAAGAAGCTCCAGTTAGTGAAGAGGAACCAATGCAAACTGATATCCCATTACCTTATAGTAGTGGCTCTGAGATGGAATGTGGTATCTGCCAAAGAGACTTTTAATGTACAGCTTAAACATATGCAATATTTTAAGGCTGTTATAAAAGTATTTTAGAGATTGGAGTTTAAATGCAGACAGGAAGTTTGTCTGACTGCCAATCCTATTTAAGTGCATAATTCTAAGAGAAAGCTTCAGGAAACATAGATGTCTTCTGGGAGAAGGTTTACACAGAAGAAGCATTAAGCTCATGGAAGAAGCTTCAGTTTACTTGGAGGCTAGAAGAGAATTACCCATGTAAATGTGGACCAGAAAAACTACAGCTTTGGAAGTTCTTTATTGAATGTCTTATGTGAGAAAAAGTATCGCTGTTAAGAAGAATATAGATGTTTTGGAAAGTGGAATACACTAAGAGAAGTTGATCTTTGATTTACCTGTTATACCCTGAGAAGTATCAGGAAGGCTGTTATACCGGACTTTATCTGTTATGTTTTGATATCCTTTGACCTCTGTTTTGGGGGGAAGAAAACCTGCTGGGAACAATAAACCTATTGTTTACCCTCAACCTACTTTGGCGGTGATCACTGGGCTACAACTACACAAGCACATCCAGGGAACAGCGATAACAGAGTAACTTATGCTGTGCCCCCTCTCTTTACTGCCACCATACTGGGGTAGACGAGGGAGGGGTGTCACAGCGTGAAGGACGAGGGTGTGACCCAGTATGGGCTATCTTATGTTGTTATGTTCCTATGACCTGGGCCTTGTATGCTTAGGGCAGGTGTGGTTGCCAACACCAGGGGCAGGGGCCATTGCACCAGAATAGGCTATTGCCACCTGTGCTCATGTCAGGGTTTCTGTCTGTGCTGTGCAACCACAACAGGTGCATGTATCCTTTCAACACCATCAGTAATGTTCATCTGCAACAAGGTGTGGGATTCATAGCAAGTGGGAAGATGTGTGACCTGACTCAGCATACAGTTCTGGGGACATGGCTCTGTATACAGGCCTTTGTAATCACATCTCATAGCTCATGGGGGTGGGGTGCTGTTACACACATCCACATCTGCACCTAGCTTACCATCTGGATACATCAAAGACGTGTATGATGAGGTGCTGACCTCACAGACTAGGGGAGATGTGCAACCTACCTGCCATAACCTAACACAATATCTGAATGACATACCCACCATTGCAGTCATGTCTCTGGCCCCCTGGGGGTTGGGTGTCCTAGCACACATCATCAGCTCCATACACCATAGCACCAAGGTGACTGACAGTACAACTTACGCAGGTCTCAGGACTCCTGGGGATAGGGAGAATGTATTCAACTGTCTAGGCGCACACAGGACCATATCACCAGGGTGAGTGACAGCCCACTTTGATGGGCTCTCAGGGCTCCTGGGGATAGGGAGAATCTATAGAACTGTCTAGGCACACAGGACCATATCAACAGGGTGAGTGACAGTCCACTTTGATGGGCTCTCAGGGCTCCTGGGGATAGGGAGAATGTATTCAATTGTCTAGGAACACAAGACCATATCACCAGGGTGAGTGACCGCCCACTTTGATGGGCTCTCAGGGCTCCTGGGGATAGGGAGAATGTATAGAACTGTCTAGGCACAAAGTACCATATCAACAGGGTGAGTGACAGCCCACTTTGATGGGCTCTCAGGACTCCTGGGGATAGAGAGAATGTATAGAACTGTCTAGGCACAAAGTACCATATCAACAGGGTGAGTGACAGCCCACTTTGATGGGCTCTCAGGACTCCTGGGGATAGAGAGAATGTATAGAACTGTCTAGGCACACTGGACCATATCAACAGGGTGAGTGACAGCCCACTTTGATGGGCTCTCAGGGCTCCTGGGGATAGGGAGAATGTATTGAACTGTCTAGGTACACATGACCATATCACCAGGGTGAGTGACAGCCCACTTTGATGGGCTCTCAGGACTCCTGGGGATAGGGAGAATGTATTGAACTGTTTAGGCACACAGGACCATATCACCAGGGTGAGTGACAGCCCACTTTGATGGGCTCTCAGGGCTCCTGGGGATAGGGAGAATGTATTCAACTGTCTAGGCACACACGACCATATCACCAGGGTGAGTGACAGCCCACTTTGATGGGCTCTCAGGGCTCCTGGGGATAGGGAGAATCTATAGAACTGTCTAGGCACACAGGACCATATCAACAGGGTGACTGACAGCCCACTTTGATGGGCTCTCAGGGCTCCTGGGGATAAGGAGAATGTATTCAATTGTCTAGGAACACACGACCATATCACCAGGGTGAGTGACCGCCCACTTTGATGGGCTCTCAGGGCTCCTGGGGATAGGGAGAATGTATAGAACTGTCTAGGCACACAGGACCATTTCACCAGGGTAAGTGACAGCCCACTTTGATGGGCTCTCAGGGCTCCTGGGGATAGGGAGAATGTATTCAACTGTCTAGGCACACAGGACCATATCACCAGGGTGAGTGACAGCCCACTTTGATGGCCTCTCAGGGCTTCTGGGGATAGGGAGAATGTATTGAACTGTCTAGGCACACAGGACCACATCACCAGGGTGAGTGACAGCCCACTTTGATGGGCTCTCAGGACTCCTGGGGATAGGGAGAATGTATTGAACTGTCTAGGCACACAGGACCATATCACCAGGGTGAGTGACAGCCTACTTTGATGGGCTCTCAGGACTCCTGGGGATAGGGAGAATGTATTGAACTGTTTAGGCACACAGGACCATATCACCAGGGTGAGTGACAGCCCACTTTGATGGGCTCTCAGGGCTCCTGGGGATAGGGAGAATGTATTCAACTGTCTAGGCACACACGACCATATCACCAGGGTGAGTGAAAGCCCACTTTGATGGGCTCTCAGGGCTCCTGGGGATAGGGAGAATGTATAGAACTGTCTAGGCACACAGGACCATATCACCAGGGTGAGTGACAGCCCACTTTGATGGGCTCTCAGGGCTCCTGGGGATAGGGAGAATGTATTCAACTGTCTAGGCACACACGACCATATCACCAGGGTGAGTGACAGCCCACTTTGATGGGCTCTCACTGCTCCTGGGGATAGGGAGAATGTATAGAACTGTCTAGGCACACAGGACCATATCAACAGAGTGAGTGACAGCCCACTTTTATGGGCTCTCAGGGCTCCTGGGATAGGGAGAATGTATTCAACTGTCTAGGCACACAGGACCATATCACCAGGGTGAGTGACAGCCCACTTTGATGGGCTCTCAGGACTCCTGGGGGTAGTGTGGATTGGAAAACAGCAACAGCAGCATATTCCATACCAGCAGGGGTGCTGGGGACCCACGTTTTTGGACTTTCTGGGCAAGTGGGGGTAGGGCAGATGTTTTAGACTGCTGGGCCACACACACGCATATCAGCAATGGGACTAACATACCATTTTGGGCACGTTTCACAGCCCCTGGGGGTGGGGCAGATGTTTTACAATGCAACTGCAGACCCCATCATACCAGCAGGATGTTTAGAAACCCTCCTTAGTCTGATCTATGGGCTTCCTGTGTTACGGTGTGTTGTAGCATATCAACACCAGCAGCTGCCATGACACCAGGATGGTATCAGGAACTCTGTGAACAGGTCCTTAGCCTCCTGGGTACAGGGCAAGCCACTCAGATGTGATATATAGACAATATGGCATGTGGGCTTACCTGATGCACATCACTGAGATAGATTACCTACACACAGCAGCATGCACAGCACAATCAACACTGGATATATATATGTGAATCTACTGACCTGTCCCCATACACTTACCTCACATGGTTAATCAGCCACACGATTATAGCACCGTGTCAGCCGATCCCATGCCCTCCTGACCCTCTTCTGGTCCTGCCGCCTGGATGAACCTGGAAACAGCTTGTGCTGCCTCACAGCAATCAGCTGTGCCAGGCAGCGTAGCTCCCGGGTGGTGAAGGCAGGCTTCCTGGATCTGGTTGCCATGTTCTACACTGTCATCAATGAGGAACGCTCGCACGACGCAACACGCGCGCATGCGTGGCACACCACCTGCGCATGCACACCACAACACACACCCAGTTGGGCCGGCACCACGCGCATCTTTTTGCCGCCCAGGTATGGTGTCGCCAACAATATTTATACAGATCTATGATGCAGACAGACATTGCACTGATGTGTCTGACATTTAAAAACACAATTAGAAGTTTTCCTTGTTGTTTACACACTTGGGTCTCAAACCCACCACCACTGGTTCCTAGGGTACTGTTGGAACCGGTGTGCTATGCGTTTTCATATAGCAATGACTGGCTAAACAGTTACACCAAGGAGTCCTGAGAGCCCATTAACGTGGGCTGTCACTCACCCTGGTGATATGGGGTTGTGTGTGCCTATGGGGTATGTTCATTAATCCATGTTAATGTGAATCCAGCAATGATGTGCAGGATGCCATAAGGGGGGGGGGGGGGTGGGGGTGGAGGGAGCCTTCTGGGCTAAACGTTGGACTCACACAATAGGTTACGTACCGCACATTATGACACGATGGAGGTAGGTGTAGCACATTACTGTGTGTTAATCGTAGGCATGTGTGCTGGCATATAGACATAGTGGCAGAGGTGTAGCACATTGGTTGACAAATTGCCTGATGATACAGGGGTCATGGGTTCAATGCCACAGTGTGGCTTTTGTATATGACTGCCTGAGACATTACCCTTTAATATCAGCAGTGCTTTGTGAGGCATTTGGATTTTTTTTTAGATTTCTGCTGCCAGCAAACACACCCTCACATTGGCATAACCTAAGGTGCCACATCATGCACCCTATGCAGCACTCCTGAGGACACATAATAAGGTGCACTGTCCAACACGGCACCTTATAATGTTCCCTTTGGGGCACCTTATAGGGCGCTTTGGAGGCACCTTCAGGCTACAGCACTGAGGGTGTTGTTGGTGGCAGCACAATTTAAATTATAAAAGAAAATTCCTCAGACAGCCCTATCACATAACCCCACTGTGGGATCAAACCCATGACCTCTGGCTCCACAGGCAGTGCAGTCACCGGTGGGCTACATCTCCATAGCTGCTAACAAACTCCTGGCTGGCTACAGTTGGACTGCAGCCCACCACACGAACTGTCTGCTGTGGTTAGCAGGATAGGGTTAAACCACACATACCCATGATGCACTGCACATGCAAATCATCAGTCTACAGATAACCACAGGACGGGGTATGCACCCCCACACCACCTCAGCCTGGTAGGGAGTACTGAGCATGTGTGTTACTGGCACAGATAGGTACTGACCGTCACATTGTGCGGGTCCTGTGCTCACCCTGATGGTGAGGTGGGCCACCCAGCACCATGTCCACAGCACCTGGCTTAGCTGAGATAGGCTATGGTGTGAGTCTCCATCAGTGCCAGTGTGTGATGGGTTGGTCTTGCAGCTACACTGCCAAATACACCTGTGTCCATCTTTGATTTCTCAGTCAAGTTTAGCCTTTGAGCACTTTGATGCGCCCAGAATAGTGCATGTCCTGTGTAGGTGCCATGGCCACATGATTTATGTGACCAGCGGGGAGCCGGGCCAGCTCTTTGGACCCATAGGCGGATTATGTAGTACCACCCAAACTGCCCTCTGGAGCTCAGGATCTCCCACCAACAAATCCACATTCTACATGATTGCAATGGTGCTGGTAGAGGAGGACCATCAACCTCAATTCAGCTGGGGGACAGACAACATACAGGGCAGTCCATGCATTTCTGTACGCATCCATAACAGTGATAGCAGACAGACAGGATGCCTGGAAATGTTCAGCTGCCCACCACCACTATCTGACATTCTCCAGCAGCGAGCATAGTGAATCTGCAGCCGCTGCACCATGCAAGGTGTTCCAGCCTCACACATACTAACTGCAAACAGTCTGCTAGCTAGTCCATAGTGCATATTACTGGAAGAAATGTGTGCACCCAAAACCGAGATGTCAGCACACCCACCAAGCAGATAGGTTAGTGATTGGGCCCCAAAAAAAGGCAGCCCATAGATATCACTTGAAAAAGATGCTATTAGCACTATGGGGGACCTAGCCATGCCATGGTGACTGCTCAATCAGGGTGAGAGTGACCTCCCAGCAGGACATGCAGGGGCCACCCTGTCTGTGCAGGTGATGGCCAGCCACTACAATGTCCCAGCCATTGCCCTATGCCCTGAGCTCATGCATCCTGCCCAGGCCACCCTGTCCGAGCTATACCCATAGTACCTTGCTCCTCATTATGCACATTGGCAAGCTAACACTGGACACAGTGCAAACAGTGTGGGCTGAGTAAGGTGTTGCAACCACCACACACTGGATGGACAGACACACACTCCCACACCTATGCCAGCATTGTGCTACCATAGAGAGTTTTTGCAGTCCAGGCCAACTCACCAGTCCTGGACACAGCGCAGGCATGGCTATGGTATGCAATACTGTTGGAGTCACTCCCCAGGGTGGTGAACACTGTCAGAAACCAGACCTGAAACACACTCCACAGACATCAGAGATATTGGTATGATACAGCTCAATGAGCATATTGTGCTTAACGTACGAATAGCTATCTGCCAGTAATCATAGCAACCTTTTGATATATGTGTACCATATTCCCAGGTTTAGGGTGGCATTGGTAAGGTTTGCACGTACTAGTATTGTGAGATGTACGCAAGGCCCAATATCCTGCCTCTCCGTGAGGCTTTCGATAATGGAGCCTGTGGGTGCGGTTCTTTCTGCTCCTGTTGGCCGCTGCTCTAGGGCAGAGGTCCCCAACTCCAGTCCTGGTGGGCCAAACACTGTTCATGTTTTCCTGCTGTCCCTAATGAATATTCATGAGATACATCTGCATACCATGGGGGCGGCACATGGAAATGAAGCACACACATTTTTGTTAGATACAGCATATACGTGAATGATTTGTGGCCCTCCAGGACTGCATTTGGGGGACTCTGCTCTAGGTAATGTGCATGTTTCTGGTGTCTGTGCTCTGTAGGGTAAAATGTAGATGCTTTGGGCATGTTTACGTTATCTGCACTAAAGGTTCTGTCTGTATTATCATATTTTTGTGGTGGGTAAAATGTGGGGATTGGGATGGCAGGAGCCCCAGCTGGGACTTGAACCTGTGATCTTCTGCTCCTGAAGGCACTGGCTGTGTGCACTGCACCACCTTCTTGACACAGAAACAGTGCATTCCCTGGGCAGTCCATGGCTGTTCGTCAGACAGGGCCTGTCTATTGCAGTGCACGGCACCCACGTGAAGAGGGCTAGGCCATGGTGTGCTGTGGGCAGCAGACACTGCCCCCTCCACCACCGGTACCCCTCCGCCACCGTACTGACATGGCCTTATATTGGAGACAGCATCAAACCTGAATGATTTGTGGCCCTCCAGGGCTGCATTTGGGGGAATGTGGTCTAGGTAATGCACATGTTTCTGGTGTCTGTGCTCTGTAGGGTAAAATATAGGCGTTTGGACCATGGTTATGTTCTCTGCAATAAAGGTTCGTCTGTACTATCACGGTTTAGTAGTGGTTAATATATGAGGACTGGATTGGCAGGAGCCCCAGCTGGGACTTGAACTGGTGATCTTCTGCACCTGAAGGTACTGGCTGTGTGCCCTGCACCACTGTCTTGACACAGAAATAGTGCATTCCCTGGGGAGTCCATGGCTGTTCGTCAGACAGGGCCTGTCTACTGCAGTGCACGGCACCCACATGAAGAGGGCTAGGCCATGGTGTGCTGTGGGCAGCAGACACTGCCCCCTCCACCACTGGTACCCCTCCGCCACCATGCTGACATGGCCTTATATTGGAGACAGCATCAAACCTGAATGATTTGTGGCCCTCCAGGGCTGCATTTGGGGGAATGTGCTCTAGGTAATGCACATGTTTCTGGTGTCTGTGCTCTGTAGGGTAAAATATAGGCATTTGAAACATGCTTATGTTCTCTGCAATAAAGGTTCGTCTGTACTTTCACGGTTTAGTAGTGGTTAAAATATGGGGACTGGATTGGCAGGAGCCCCAGCTGGGACTTGAACTGGACCTTCTGCTCCTGAATACACTGGCTGTGCTCACTGCACCACACTGTGGCCACAGAGACAGTGCACTCCCTGGAGATAGGAAACCTGGCCAATGGGGTCGGAAACCCTGCTCTGGACAATTTCACTGTGGTCTCATTCACCTTGTATGGGGACGGAGCGTAGACCCTTCCAAAATTCATTTATTTATTTTTTTAGCTTTCTTGGGAATGTTTTTTGATGTTGCCCATTGATATCACTATTGGCCAGCTTGGTTATGTTTTTTTTCCATTTTGTTGAGGTCATTTTCACTGTTTATTTGACCTTTTGTTCCGTGCACATGTATCACACTTATCACTTTTTGTTGGTTTCCCTGGTTTTGCTGTACATTGCGGACGGAAATGGTTTCTTTTCCCTTTAAATCGGCTCTAACGCAAGGGTTTCTCTGGCGTTATTTTTTTGCCTCTGATTTCACAGTGTTAGTGTGCAGGGAGCCTCTCCCCTCCCACTCTCCACCCATTGACCCCTTCTCTCCGGCCCTGGGGAGCCTTCCTCCGCCCTCCGGGAGCCTTTGCCCGCCTTCATCGCTCGTTTTCGCCTCGGCACGCATTATCGTGCGATAAGGTACCTGTGCGCCGGCAGATGCGACATTATCACGAGATAAGGTACCTTATCGCGCGCTAATGTTACAAAGCGCACATTAAGACGGTTTAGTAAACATACCCCATAGGCTCTTATAAAATTTCTTCAGAGACGAACACACAAAAGTATGTACTACTGATGAACAGTGAATACATCTGTGTGATATACCTACAGTATAGGAATTCCTTGGGGCAGAGAGTAGGTAGAGCTGGGGCAGGATCAGGACACATGCATAGGCAGTGATTCAGAGATGCATATACACAAACTTTATGCGTGCCTCAGAACAGCTGTAAACTATGTTAAATTCATTCCCAAGTAGTGAAAAAAATGCTTTAAGGGGGCATATTCAGTGGCAGTGCCCAGCCCAAGAAAAACAGCTAGTGTAGTCACTTTAAGCTAGATCCCGATATCCAATGCCAGGGTCATATCCAGCCAGTTACATAGAAAATATGACGACAGAAAAAGACCACATGGCCTATCTAGTCTGTCCTTCCATAACAACTACAACAGTCCCCTTTTTACCTTTAGAGATCCTCTGTGTTTGTCCCATGCTTTTTTGAATTCAGTTACTGTCCTCATCTCTACCACCTCCACTGGGAGACTATTCCACGGATCCACTACTCTTTCGGTAAAGAAATATTTCCGCATATCACTCCTGAATCTATCTCCCTTCACCCTCATCCCATGTCTCTTCAGCCAGCCATCTGAATTTACCTGTACCCTTTGTCACCTCCCACTCAACCAATTCCTAACCCAAACAGTAACTTTAAGGTCCATCCCTAGGGTGCTCAGTTTGTTTAAAAATCGCCTGTGAGGAACGGTGTCAAAGGCTTTACTGAAATCTAAAAACATCACATCTAGATCTCTCCCTCGGTCCAACTCCCTGGTCACCCAGTCAAAGAAATCAATTAGATTTGTCTGACAAGACCCCTGTCTCTGATGAATCCATGCTGCCCTGGATCCTGCAATCCGCTGGACTCCAGAAACCTCACTATTTTCTCTTTCAGTAGTGCTTCCTATAATTTACTCACCACCGAAGTTAAACTAACCAGCCTGTAGTTTTCAAACACATCCTTACTTACACTTTTGTGTAAATGGACCACATGTGCCTTTCTCCAGTCCTTTGGCACCACTCCCACCTCCAACGAGACATTAAAAATGTCAGTCATTGGAGCTGCTAGAATGTCCCCAAGTTCCCTCAGTATTCTAAGGTGTATCCCATCTGGTCCCATTGCTTTGTCTACTTTAAGTTTAGCTAGTTGCTCATGAACATAGTCTTCTGAAAATTCTTCAAGATGCCCCTTGCTTCTGTTCCTATTTGTGGGTGTTTTCTACTGAAGACGTGTCGACCTTTCCTGGACAGATGGATGCCATCTCTGCTCTGCAACCCATGGATCAGCATCCCATGGTCCAGGAAACCAAAACACTCTCGATGACACCATCCTTGCAGTCATGCATTCATCTTCAGGATGCGAGCTTCTCTGCCTTGGCCTTTACCCTCAACAGGGAGTTAATCTAAACTTTAGCTGCTTTACATTAACCAGTTAGTGACTGAATAATGACGCTAACCGGCTAACCTGAGTTGCCACCCATGTTCTGCCCCTGGAATGCCCCAAATGCTAACCAGTTAATTGCTTTGAATATGTCCCCCTAAGAGCCTATTTTATAAAAAAAAGATAAACATCATGTTTTTTCTCTAAAATATACGCATACAATAGGTGCATTTTTTCACTTTATTCCTAAGTGCTTTTGTAAAATTATTTCACACTTTAGTGTTATTTGATTTTATTATTTGGAATGTATTTGCATTCCATTTCTACATTACAAGTCAATTTCTTCTTGTTCTACAAACAAAATATATACGGGGTCATTCTGAGCCCCGAATAGCAGGGATGGACCTCCTAACAGGAGGTCCATCCCCACTATTCGGCCCCTCTGCCAACCCCAACTAACTTACCCATACGTTGTATGGGGAGATTAGACAGGGGTGAGAAAGGGGCATTGCAGAGGCAGAGTTAGGGCAGGCAGTGGGAGGTCCATGGCCCCGGATATACAGGACCGATTCTAATGTCATTCCTCTATGTCCGGGGCCGACAGACTGAAGGGGGAACTTATTCCACCTCTGAGGTGGAATAAGCTCCCTAGTCAGCGGAGGAGGTAGGAGGGGGGAGAGGAGATTCCTCACAGCACGACCCAGGCCTTGGGAGGCCAGATATGGGTTCGGGCTGCGGGGAATGCAAAATCTGTTTGACGGCTAGGGATCGGGGCTCTATTCAGGAGCCAAATGAGTTAGCCAAGTTAGGCCTGTATATGCAGACTGAACAGGATCGGGGTCCCAGCCTGCCTGTATAGGCTTGGACACGATTCTGATCCCATGAGGCTAGATGTGCCCCGCAGGATCAGAATCTCGTCTAACTGTGCGTCCGGTTCCAACTGGGTGCACAGAGGGCCGGGACATCCAGGATAGAATCGGGCCCCTACTGTTCTTGTTCAACATATAAAAAACTTGCAAACAAAATGAAAATATTACTCTTAGGGATATGTTTACTAAAGGGGGTAGTAAGAGAGCAAGTGCGCCATTAATGCATGTTATCGACGCCCGCAGAAAGCGCCAATAACGCGGGAGTAACATTTGGAAGTGGGGCCCTTAGCACTAAGGTAAAAGAAGGCGGGGATAGGGTGTTCTCCCTTAACGCCGGGTTGTGTTAGCGTGTGTTGCAACACCCAAGGTTGGGAACCTTAACGCCAGCTGAAACCTCTGAGGGGAGAGAGCCTATTTAAAAGTATACAATGTGCTTCACCCACTGGAGTTCCCAAATATTTATTTATTTTATTTAGTATACATTTGTATACTGCTACTTCCAGCAATCAGCAGCGGTTTGATTACAGATTGGAAATTGTCAAATCATGACAGGAAATTTTTGAGGTATAAACACATCAATTAGACAGGAAAGCACAGCACACAGAGAACTATTTTACAGGGAACATGGGCTATGGAGGGTTAAGTGGCTTGCCCAAGACCACAAGGAGCACCTGTGGGACTAGAAACCCCAGTCCTTCCGGCCCAAGGTTGCTGTCCTCTAGTGGGATTTGAACCCCTGACCTTCTGGCCCGAAGTACCTTGCCCCAACCACTAGGCCACTCCTCCACTCCTCCAAATATGTGATAATAGTGCTCCATTGGCAGCAGCAGCAGCATGTACCCATTAAGAAAGAGCACTATGTTGTTGTTGCAAAATTGACAAAAGAGGTGTCACGTGGGTGATGCAATGGGGCTGGCTGGCCCACTAGACCAACAAGGCTGCTGCCTAGGGTGTACATCTGTGATGTCTGGTATGACTCCACTGTGTGAGGGTGGGGGTGGCAGTCGCAGTGGCCGTGGCCATGGCCTGCTGCAGAGCAAACTTTGTCCCAGCCCTTGTGTCCATTGCAACACTGCAGTTGCCACTATCAGTTGGATCAAATGTAAAAATTCCCAAAGGAACCGGCAATGCCCAAATGATAAACCAAAAATCAAAAAGCCCTCCGGTAGAAAGGCAACCAGTGAAACATGTAAAAATGTTGGAGCTATCAACAGAGAGGGGAATTCATCCACTCACCAGTTACAAAGCTCCCTTTTAATTGTTTTTATTGAGATCAAAGAAAACCCCTTTTTTAAATTGTGCTATATATTTTTTTCATGCTAATTTTCAATTGTGTCGATTTTTAAAAATTTGTACACTTATCTCAAAGAGCATGGCTCTGAAGAGAAAAAGGAAGCCCCGTACAATGTGGCACTTTTTAAGCCCATAGATCTGGAGCTCTGCTTCAGGTTTTTTAGGAAACTTCCTGTGGAGATGTTGGCAACAAAAAGGCAACGCTTTAGAGAAAAGCACAGTAAATTTGTGCCTTTTATTAAAGAACCAATTATCAGTTGGATGGCAAGCATGTCAGTGGCAGGTACAGCGGAGCACATGGAAATCCCTGCCTACCGAGGTCTAAGGCAGCAGCATGCCAGTATCTCCCAGTGGAGGGAGGCAGGAGTCACATGGTGTGCCTAGCTGCATCCTGAAAATGACCACATATAAGCCATGGTTGGTTCAGCTTCTCAGTGTGGCAGGTGAGTGTGTGGCCTTTTGCTTTAACAACATCCTTGTGACTATCACACTCGGTGCCCATGGGAAACCAGTGAGGCTGTCATGCAGGCTCCCTGATGTAGCACATGCAGACAATGAGTAGGCCCTCATAGGTTCTGGCCATGTAAACATAGGCTTTGGCCAGAAATGCCACCTATGAAGGGTACATACTAAACATGTACTGTTCCTCACATCCCTACCCCCACTCCAATATTCACCTCCAAGCACTGCTGTCCCATATGGTGATGGGCAATGCTGAGGTCAACATGACGTCCTGTGCCACATTTCTGCAGCTGGAGGTGTGCAAGCACCATTCAGAAGTCAGTATCCCACTCTTCCAATCAGGTACACAGGTGCATTTGGAGCCCCATTTGGGGTAATGTACTGCTGGATGCTTTGGCCACTGACCAGTAGACGGTGTTGAGGTGGAGTTTCTTGTGTGTGAATTTGCCTGATATGTACTCCCTGAATGGGCACACCTCCAGCTGCAGAAATGTGGCACAGGATGTTATGTAGGCCCCAGCATTGCTCCATTGTTAAAGTGCAAGGAGGCAGAGTATGGTGGCATATGTGTCTCCAGCAACTGTTCCTACAACCAACCCCATGTCCAACCTGCCATGATTCCATCTACACTTGGGGGAGGGGGGCAATGCATCTGCAGCATGGGAGAGTGCATGTGCTGCACTGGCCAGGTTTGGAGCGTCCATGGCTAGGAGCATGACATTTTATGCGAGTACAGGACTATGAATGCATGAAAAAGCCTCCAAAGAAGTGGTGGTGACCAAATGGTAAAGCAATGGGACCCCACACAGCAAATTCTTAGTGACTGATTAGTTGTCAAGTAGAATTTCTAATGTTGCTGCAAGTAATGAAAATAGGAAGGTCAATGACATGACCTAGTAAACATTATTTCCATAGACACAGTTTCAATAAATCTAGCTCTGAAGAGCCTTGTGGCCACTATGATTCTGTATCTAGATCAATTGCTCAGTTCAGGACTACACCAATATTGACCAAATCTCATAATTACCTAAAGATGACTAGCATATATTTCCAAAATCTCAAAGCTCTAAAAGAGAGCAATTTGGTAGGCAAAAGATATGATAATCTGATTTGAAATACAGCCAGCTGCAGGGATTTATAAGGAGAACTATGATAAAATGGTATTGTGTTCATCCCCAAAAAAATGGAAGTCTCATTTCTATAGAAGACAAGTTGTCAGTTCTCCAAGAGACAAACAAGTACTTCTCCTGATCTGACCATAATGTGTTCTTACACATTATGTTCTACTCTTCAGAGGATGCTCTAAGGCACAGCTGTCTCTAATCCCTATTAATATATAATGCAGACATTTCCTAACAAAATATATCAAATCATTTTATTCACAGAGGGGATAATTCATGCCCTTTTCTGGACCCATCCTCCTTCCCGCGCATTGTATGGGGAAGTTAGACAGGGGCAGGAAAGAGATGGATTGGGGGCAGTGGTAGGGCAAGTAGTGGGCGGTCATCGGCCCCGGATGTATAGAACCGATTCTAATGTTGGCCCTGTATGTCTGTGGCCGGTGACTTACACAGAGAACTTATTCCACCTCGGTGGTGGAATAAGTTCCCTAGTCACTGGGGGACGGTGGGCCTGGGGTATGGAGGGAGCATGAGGACATTCCCCGCAGCCCAACCCTGGCCTTAGGAGGCCGAATCGGGGGTCGGGCTGCGGGGAATGCAGCATTTGTGCTGGCAGCCAGAATCGTGGCTTTTCAATGGAGATGCAGTGCCATGGCAACCGGACACCATGGCACCACGACTCCATTGAAGATCTCTGACTGAGTTAGCCAGGCAAGGCAAGTTCAAACCCCCCCCCCCCCCCCGATGGTGTAAATTTAAGTTGTCAGAAATATGAAGATGGCTGACCACTAATGGAAACCTATAGCAATATTTTTCTTGGATGGCATATATTCCAGGGCACAGAAAGAACTGAAATATGAGATTGCACACCTACTGTTAGTAATCTGTGAACTATCCTTAAAATCATCTGTAGTATCTGAGAATTGAAGAGTGGACAATGTAATGCCAGTTTTTAAAAAGGGGTTCCAGGGGTGATCTGGGAAACTACAGACCAGTGAGCTTGATGTCTATACCGGGCAAAATGGTAGAAACCATTATAAATAACAAAATTACTGAACATGTAGATAATCATGGCCATCTGTTACATGTTTTTGAAGGTGTGAATAAACTGGTAGCTAAAGATGAGCTGGTTGATATATTGTATCTCTATTTTCAGAAAGCCTTTGACAACGTCCCTCATGAGAGACTTTTGCAGAAATTAAAAAGTAATGGGATAGGAGGCAGTGCACTACTGTGGATTAGGAACGATTAAAAGATAGAAAATAGAGAGTAGGGTTAAATGGCCAATTTTTCAATGGAGAAAGGTAAATAATGGAGTACCCCAGGGATCTATGCTGGACCTGCTGATTTTTAACTTTTTTATAAATGACCTGAAAATGGGAATAATGGGTGAGGTGATCAAATTTGCAAATGAGAGAGAATTATTCAGTCTATGCCCCATGACAAAGCACACTAATCATTTTGGTAGTCACCCTCTTCACTGACTATATCCTGTTTATATCCATATAATACTCCAAATGTGGTCTTGCCAACAGAGGCACTATCACCTCCTTCATCCTGCTGGCCATTCCTCTTCCTATTCACCCAAGCATCCTTCTGGTTTTTACTGTATTTTCTACATGTCTTTTCTAAGCTCATCAGAAACAATCACCTCCAGATCCCACTCTTTTTTATGGATAGAAGCACTTCACCCCCTTTACTTTACTGCTCCCTTGCATTTTTGGTGTTACATTTCAGCTTCCAAATTCTTGACCATTCTTCATACTTTGCTAAATCCCTCTGTAATGGGATATATAGAATGCTACCTGTCCTCTTGAAAGGGATTATCAACAGACCCCTTTAAGAGAGTTCAGGGCTGGGAGGACGTAGCTCTGATGTAGAGGTTAAGATCCCAACTGGCTGTAGGAGGAAGAGAGGCCCATGGAGCCAGAAATCCTTCCAAAGCAAGCCGTGAAAGGAGTTTTGAGGTAGGGATTTTAACTGGGGCTGGAAGAAGGGCCAGGAGGACCAGCTTGTGGAGGTTTAACAAGCTGGGACAGAATATAAACTGCTTTTGTTTCCCCTGAACTGCTGCCTGCTCTGTATTTTAAAGAAAATTCCTTCCCACCATATGCCACTCTTACCACAAATGGTGGCAGGGTGGGGTTTCCTCTAACCATGTGCTGGGCCTCAACAGCAGGTCAGGATTTTTTGTTTGTGTGGGCTAAGAATGTTAGCCTCGCCCTAGTTAGGGAGCTTGAAGAAGGTTTAGTTAGTGCCAGACAGGCAGGATTTGTTTTAGCCACTAGAGGCCACTAAAAGTTTGTTGGTGATGGAATACTGCAAGTTTAACTCAGCTGCAAAACAGGAAGCTATGGTAGTGTTGCAAGAGAACAGTGACAAGCCAGGATGGAGCGGCTCCTTCAGATTCTGGCTGAAGGGTAGGAGCAGCAACAACAGTATCCACAGCAACAATAACAGTATCAGGAGTGACAGCACCAGTTTCAATGCGCCCTGCTGTAAGGGCAGCAACAACAGCAACAGGAGATGATTCAGGCCCTACAGAGACTGCATATTTACCCTCCAGCACAAGCGCTTCTTAAAATGATGACAGAGGATGAACCAGACCACTTTTTTGTGATCTTTGAATGAACTGTCAATATGACTGGGTGGCCAGAGGAGACATGGACTACTTGAGAATCTGCTGATGGGCAGCAGTCAGGCTGCATTCCAGGACTCCAACCCAGATGGACAAGCTATTTATGCAGCTGTCAAGGCTGCATACTGGAACAGACCGACTGTACCACAGAGGCCTACCACCAGTGATTCAGAAAGGGGGGGCTCCAGATAAAGGAGAGCCCTCAGAGGATCCTCTATCAGTTGAAGGATCTCTGCAACTGGAGGGAAAGACTGGGCCCGAGATAGCCAAGATTGTGCTATTGGAGCAGCTTTTTGAGGGCTTGACTGCACCAATGAAACAGTTGGTACATCAGCACCCTGAGCTTACACTGGAGAGTGCATTAAAAATAGCTGAAGGGTATTATGAAGCCCAGCTGGTGATTGAAGTGGACAGTGAGAGGAGGAAGAAGACACCCGTTAGCTCAGGGGTTGAAAGCAGAAGCTGGAACGGATGTTGGCTCCCATGTTCCAACCCCCAAAGTCACCTCCTAGGTGAGGGCATGGTCTCAGCCATGACCCCTTCATCTATTTTAGATGTGGAGCCCAGGGAGAGTTTGCTCGGGAATGTCCCCTGTTTATGGACGAACCAATGAATGTCACACCTGCACTTTTGTGGACACTCCCCATCCAGGGGCCTAGAACTTTGTGATATCAGTAGAGCTTAGGGAACCCACCTTCAGGCCTTGATGGACTCTGGGAGTGTGTAGATACTCATTTGCTGGGAAACCGTAACCCGATTTTAAATTGACTATGCAAAGATGGTAATGCCTGTGTGCATGGAGACCAGAGACAGTATCCAATGGCACAAGTTTCACAGAAGACTCCAGCAGGGCAAATCACATTCAAGGTAATGGTACTGCCCTGGCTACAGAATCCAGTGATGATCGGCTGAGAGTACCCAAACTTCAGAGCGATATGGGCCCGCCCAACTGAAAGCTTTAAGTCGAACCAGGAACATTTCCCAGAGATCTTCCCCCTGGAAGACCCAAATGTATATGTGAAGACTGCCAAGCCTTCTAAGTCTTGAAGTCGACACATAGCCCTTCGAAAATGAGCCTAGCACAATATCGGGCCCACCCTTTTTATCTAAGGTAATGAAGCAAGTGTGTGCCTTGGTGAAGGTCAAGCAGCTGCAAACATCAGTATAGCACCCACAGACTACTGGCTTCATTGAGTGATTCCGTAAAACTCTAAAACAGATGTTAAAACAGTTTGTGCAGGATGATGGGAAGACATTTTCCTACTGTATTTGATGTTTGCCATCCATGAGGAACTTCAGAGTTTCACAGGGTTTTCGCTTTTTTGAGTTGATCTTTGGAAAATGGCCAAGTGGTATATTAGACGTGGTAAGGGAAACCTGGGAAGAAGAACCCATGCTGAGCATAATTTGATGGAATACATTATACAAATGCAAGACTGGCTGAGGAAAGCTGGAGAGATGGCCAAACTCAAAAGAAAAAGCCCAAGCCGAACAGGCCAGGGGCTACAATCGGGGAGCCATGCACCACACCTTCCAACCGGGAGACAGAGTTTTAGTCTTGATGCTCTCATCTGAGAGCACGTTACTCTGTAAATGGCAGGGGCCCTATGAGGTCGAAGAAAAAGTAGAGCTTGTTAACTACAAGACTGCTCAGCTAGAGAAAGTCAAAATTTACTATATTAACCTATTGAAAAAGTGGATTCCAGTGATGGCTATGATGCTACATGGAGATGATTTAGGGCCAAAACTTTCAGCTCCGACGGATCCAGCTCAAGTCCCAATTTGAGATCTGCTCTCTGCTGCCCGGAGAAGAGATCTAAAAGATTCATCCACTGGACTCTAAAGGTGTTCTCCACTTGCCCGGATTGAACCCACCTCATTTGTCATGACATCATTGCTGAGCCTGGTATGGTTATCCGGACCCTATCGGATTCCGGAAGCCTGACAACAGGCCATCACCAAGGATCTGTAAGAGATGCTTAATCTTGGAGTTATAGAAGAGTTTATGAGTGACTGATTGTCACCCATTGTCTTGGCTCTTAAACCTGATGGAAGCATCAGATTTTGTATTGACTTCTAGATTTTGTATGCAGCTTCTAAACTGGAAGAATATCCCATGCCCAGAGTAGATGAACTAACTGAGTGACTCAGTGGAGCATGCTTTATATCATCCTTGGATTTGACCAAGAGTTACTGCCAGGGAGAAGGCTGCTTTTTTGACACTGCAAGGTCTGTTTCAGTTTACAGTTCTGCCCTTTGGATTACACAGGGCTCCTGACACATTCCAGTGCCTAGTTGACTGCCTACTGAGACCACACAAGGAGTGTGTGGCTGACAACCTTGATGCCATCATCAACTACAGCAGAGAGTAGACCACCCATCTAACCCAAGTACAAGCCATGTTGACCAGACTATGGAAGGCCAGATTGATGGCCAACCCCAAGAAATGTTTTCTGGGAGGTTGGGACATTCAATATCTGGGGTATTTAATAGGGAATGGGCATATTCAACCTCAGCTATGGAAAGTAGATCCATTACCCAGGTCCCCACCTCAAAATCAAAGAAAGAAGTTTGTGCCTTCCTCGGATTGATTGGCTGTTACCACCAGTCCATCCCTAATTTTGCAGAGGTGGCAGAGTCATTAACCATGTTCCCTGTAAAATAGTTATCTCCAAGTTATAATGCCCTGTTCAATGTAATTTCAGTTTGTTCAATGTAAACCGCACTGATGCAGAATAGCGCGGTATATAAGAGAATGTAAATAAATAAAATAAATAAATAAAAAAACAATCTCCTCTGGAAGAGAGCCCCCCCAGATGGATCCAGTGTTCACCGGACCTAGATCTTGCCTTCCAGCATTTCAAGAAGACTGTGTGCTCTGAACCCATCCTGATTAGCCCTGATTTCTCTTTACCATTTATTATGCAAACCGATGCTTCAGAGGTGGGTCTAGGAGCCATTCTGGCCCAGGAAGTCAGGAGTGAAGAATATCCCATAGCATTTATCAACAGAAAACTGCTTCCTTGGGAGCAACATTATGCGGAAGGAGGATCAAGAAGGAGGCCCTGGCTGTAAAGTGGGCTCTTGAAACCTTCAAATACAACAAACTCGGCTGTCTGTTTATGATAATAGTGGACCACCAACCCCTCAAGTGGCTGACTTGACATAAGGAGTCCAGCAGCTGTATTATGTGGTGGTTTCTGATTCTCCAACCTGAACACGGACTTCCTTTCCCAGGTTGAGCTGAGGGGGAGAGTGTGTAATGGGATATATATAATGTTACCCCTCCATCTCCAAAGTGATTATCAACAGTCCCCTATAAGAGAGTCTGCAGCACAGAGTTCAGGGCTGTGAGGGTTTGGCTCAGAGGGAGAGATTAAGTACCCAGCAGGCTGCAGGAGGGAGAGAGGTCTATGGAACCAGAAATCTTTCCAAGACAACTCATGCAAATGAGTTTTGAGGTAGGAATTTTAACCAGGACTGGAGGAAGGGCCAGGAGGACCAGCATGTGAAGATTTAACAAGCAGGGAGAGAATTAAGCTGATTTTGTTTTCCCTGAACTGCTGTCTGGCCTGTGTTTAAAAAAACAAAACAAAAAATAAAACTTCCCACCACATACCATGCTTACCGCACCCTTGTTATGTTATCTATTCTTTCCTGGGTGTCTACTCTATTACAATTTTGGTATCATCTGCAAAAAGGCCTTACCCAACAGCCCTTCCACAATTTCACTTATAAAACTCTTAAAAACAATCAGACCATGGACAGATTCCTGCAGCACACCAGCGGTAGTATCCTTCTCCACAGAGTGAGCTCCATTTACCTGTACCCCTTGTAGTCTCCCACCCAACTAATTTCTAACTCAGTCAGTCACTTTAAAGTTCCTAGGGTGCTCAATTTATTTACAAGTCATCTTGCAGAACAGTGTCAAAGGCTTAACTGAAATCTAAGTATACCACATCTAGGGCTCTCCCTTGATCCAACTGTCTGATTACCCATTCAAAAAAATAAATTAGATACGGTATGTCTGACAAGACCTCTGTTTTAGCAGCATTTACATTAATTTACTACAAACTCTTCCGTACTACAGCATTTATATTAATTTACTACAAACTGTTCCGTAGTTCCCAACCTCATCCTTTCTTCCAGTTTTATGTAAAGGGAGCATATGTGCTCTCCAGTCCTTTGGGACCACTCCTGAATTTAAAGAAGCATTGAAAAGGTTTGACAGTGGAGTCGTTAGAACTTCCCTAAGTTCCTTCAATACTCGCAGATGTATCCCATCTTGTCCTTTCGCTTTATCTACTGTTAGTTTTTCTACCTCCTTACAAACACAGCCTTCTGAAAATCTACCTTACTTCTGTTTATATCTATGGGTATTTTCTGAGGTCCTGCTCCTGGCTTTTCATCTATGAACACAGAACACAGTATTTAGAAACATAGAAACATAGAAACATGATGACAGAAAAAGACCACATGGCCTATCTAGTCTGTCCTTCCATATCAACAACTACAACAGTCCACTCTTTACCTTTAGAGATCCTCTGTGTTGGTCCCATGCTTTTTTGAATTCAGTTACTGTTCTCATTTCTACCACCTCCACTGCGAGACTATTCCATGGATCCACTACTCTTTCCATAAAGAAATATTTCCGCATATCACTCCTGAATCTATCTCCCTTCACCCTCATCCCATGTCCCCTCGTAGCAGAACTTGCTTTCAATTGAAAGAGGCTCTCTCCCTGAACATTTATGCCACGGAGGTATTTAAACATCTCAATCATATCACCTCTATCCCGCCTTTCCTCTAAGGTGTACATATTAAGATCCTTAAGTCTGTCCTCATATGCTTTATAATGAAGCCCACTAATCATTTTAGTAGCCACCATCTGCACCGACTCCATCCTGTTCACATCCTTTTGAAGGTGCGGTCTACAGAATTGCACACTATACTCCAAATGAGGTCGCACCAAAGACTTATACAGAGGCAATATCACCTCCTTTTTTCTGCTAGACATTCCTCTCCGTATGCACCCAAGCATCCTTCTAGCTTTTGCCGTCGCCTTTTCTACCTGTTTAGCTACTTTAAGATCATCAGACACAACCACGCCTAGGTCCCGCTCTTCTTTAGTGGACAAAAGTACTTCACCTCCTATACTGTATTGCTCCCTTGGATTGCTGCAGCCCAAATGCATGACCTTACATTTTTTAACATTAAATCCCAGCTGCCAAATTCTAGACCATTCTTCAAGCTTAGCTAGATCCCTCCTCATGTTATCTACACCTTCCTGGGTGTCTACTCTATTGCAGATTTTGGTATCATCCGCAAAGAGGCAAACCTTACCCGACAGCCCTTCCGCTATATCACTAACAAAGATATTAAAAAGAATCGGACCAAGGACAGATCCCTGGGGCACACCACTGGTAACATCCTTCTCCTCAGAGTGAGCTCCATTTATTTGTACTCTTTGTCGCCTCCCACCCAACCAATTTCTAACCCAAGCAGTAACTTTAGGGTCCATCCCTAGGGTGCTCAGTTTGTTTATAAGTCGCCTGTGAGGAACAGTGTCAAAGGCTTTACTGAAATCTAAATACACCACATTTAGAGCTCTCCCTCGGTCCAACTCCCTGGTCACCCATTCAAAGAAATCAATCAGATTTGTCTGACAAGACCTGCCTCTGGTGAATCCATGCTGCCTCGGATCCTGTAATCCGCTGGACTCCAGAAACCTCACTATTTTCTCTTTCAGCAGCGTTTCCAATAATTTACTGACCACCGAAGTTAAACTAACCGGCCTGTAGTTTTCAACCACATCCTTACTTCTGCTTTTGTGTAAAGGCACCACATGAGCCTCTCTCCAGTCCTTTGGCACCACTCCCGACTCCAATGAGGCATTGAAAAGGTCAGTCAGTGGAGCTGCTAGAACGTCCCCAAGTTCCCTCAGTATTCTAGGGTGTATCCCATCTGGTCCCATCGCTTTGTCTACTTTAAGTTGAGATAGTTTCTCACGAACACAGTCTTCTGAAAATTGTTCAAGATGTTCCTCGCTTCAGTTCCTATTTGTGGGTGTTTTCTGAGGTCCTACAACTGGTTCTTCATCTGTGAACACAGAACAAAAATATTTGTTAAGCAATTCCGCTTTATCCTTATCGGCTTCTACATATTCCCCCCCTGCACCCTTGAGTCTGACAATACCACTCTTGCCCTTCCTCTTCTCACTAATATATCTGAAAAATGTCTTATCCCCCCCCCCCCCCCATTTTATTGCATTGGCTATTTCCTCCTCCTTTTGAATCTTTGCCTTCTTGACTACTTTGCTAGCTTCTCTAAGTTTTTCCAAATACAGATGCCTGTCTTCCTCTCTCTGTGATCTCTTGTATTTCATGAAGGCCTCCCTCTTTTTCTTCACTTTTTCAGATACTTCCTTAGAAATCCATAGCGGTCTCCTTTTCCTTTTGCCTTTATTTACCATTTATCAAAAAGGTTGGTTGCCCTTAAAATATCCCCTTTCAGTTTGCCCACTGTTTTTTCTACATCCCCCAGCTGTTCCCATCCCACTAACGACTCCCTGAGGTATTAGCCCATCTTCACAAAGATCCTCACCTTGGAATGGATTCTAACAACCCTAGTCCTAATACTGAACCACACCATCTGGTGATCACTGGATGCAAAATGATCTCCCACTACATCAGAAACACGTTCACCATTGGTAAGCACCAAGTCCAGTATGGTCCCTTCACGTGTGGGATCTGTTACCAATTGCCTGAATAGTTCTCCCTGTAGAGAATCCAGGATCTCCTTTCTTCTAGATGATACTGCAGCAGGAATGTGCTAATCAACATCTGGCATATTGAAATCTCCTATCAGTAGCACTTCCCCTTTCCTAGCAATGCTGCGTATGTCTTCAATTAACTCTGTCCACCTCTTCCTCTTGTGAGGGAGGTCTGTATATCACACCAATGCAAATAGATTTCTTTTTCCCTCTTTCTAGTTTAACCCACAATGCCTTCTCTCTCCCTTTTAAGCTCTGTAATTCCAAAGCTTTAATAGTAGTTTTTACATATAGTGCCACTCCTCCTCCCCTTCTTCCTACCCTGTCCTTTCTGAATAAAGTATAGCCAGGTATAGTTACATCCCAGTCATGGTTTTCTGTGAACCATGTTTTTGTAACTGCCACTAAATCCAAGTCAGCCACTCCCACCAAAGCTTCAACATCAGGGATCTTATTTCCCATGCTACGGGCATTTGTACACACTGCTTTCCATATGTTACCCCTGTTACCCATTTCCATAAAGGTATTTAATGTATCACCTACCTGGGGGCTTTCTTCACCTATCCCCAACGAATCTAGTTTAAAGCCCTCTTCAGTAGATTAGCCAGTCTACTACCGAAGATGCGTTGACCTTTCTTGGACAAATGGATGCCATCTCTGCTCTGCAACCCTTGGAACAGCCCTTGGAACAGCATCCCATGGTCTAGGAAACCAAAAAGCTCTCGATGACACCATCCACGGAGCCATGCATTCATCTCCAGGATGCGAACCTCTCTGCCTTGGCCTTTACCCTCAACAGGGAGGATTGAAGAGAACACCACCTGTGCACCTAACTGCTTCACCCTCTGTCCCAGAGCCATGAAGTCACTTTTGATACGTTCCGAGGTATACCTGGCAGTATCATTTATTCCAACATGGATTAGCAACATTGGGTAATAGTCAGTGGGCTTGATGAGTCTCGGCAAACTCTCCGTAACATCTTGGATTTTGGCACCAGGCAGACAGCATACCTCTCTGGACATTAAGTATGGTCGGCAGATGGACACCTCAGTACCCCTCAGAAGAGAGTCTCCAACCACCACTACCCTTCGTTTCCTTCTGGTCACTGATTCTTCAACTTAGGGGTACTTGAACTCTGGTTCTTCCCTTTCCAGGGATGCTTTCACCTCCTCCACTTAAGGGCTGAATAATGGTTCTTCAATTCAAGGGCTGGAGAAGTTGGATTGGTGATTTTGCAGGCCCTGGTGACTTGTGTCCAACCATCGACATTCTGTTGGCACCCATCTTCTCCTGTGCTGGAGAACTTGGTTGCTGCAAGAAGCATCTCATCAATGTACTTCTCACTTTCTTGAATGCTCCTAAGCCTCGCCACCTCCTCTATGAGTTCCTCCACTTGTTTCCTCAGAGCTTCACCATGCAGGCACCCTGCACATGGAACTGGTCCTTCATCTGGCATTAGGACCACTGTCTGGACCAAGGCAGAAGCTGTAACGGGGCAACAGCTTTAGCAATACGATTATTCCCAGCCATTGTTTTGTTCGTGGAGATTAGGTATCTGTTAAAGCAAAAGAGAGAGCTCTAACAAGTACCAGCCAGTTTCGCAGCTGTCCTTTCAGAGAAAAAGCAGTTAAATCTCTTTAATTATATTCAAAATGTGCTGGTCCAATTCTCTGTGATTTGTTAAAGGGGGAGGTGCTCTATAAAGCAAGACTGCTCACTAGGGGTGGGAGGGAGTCGGGGTGGGTAGGGAGGGAACTAACACCTGATTAGGTGTTAGCAGTTTCTAAACCTGAGGAGGTTACTAGAGTTCAGCAACCTATTGTGCTCAAGGAAAGGTCCCCTAAAGCACCAAAAAGAAAGTAACCTTGCTTTAAAAAATATACAAAAAACCCTTTTAAGAGCTCCCAGTCAGAGAGCTAGCAATGTAATATAATAAAAACAAACAAACAAACCCTCAAATCCTTACTGTTTGTTGATATGTAGAGCCCTGGTTAGGAAAGCCTCAATAGGGCAAGGCACTGGAGCCTTTTATACAGGCCTCAGCTGCACTCAGGAAATCAAGCCCACTAACTCTTGATTAGGTGTTAACAGTTTCTAAACCTGAGGAGGTTACTAGAGTGCGCAAAAATAACAACAAACAGAGCCTTTACAATTTATGCACCTAGAGCATGGAATGCCCTCCCCACCTATATACGAAACATCACCCACCTAACCCAATTCAGGAAAGCATTAAAGCACCACCTGTTCACCACATACTACCCTGAATCCAGCCTCAGTATTCATACATGTTGCCCCTCAGACAATCTCGCACCACACCTAAACAATCAGACTCAGTATGAAAAAGGCTAACCCACCGATCCTTCAAAAGTAATAAGATGTAGATAGACCCTGCTTGAAAAAGGTAATAGTGTAAATACAATGTAGATAGTTTCCCCAGTTGTTTCCATGTTGATTTCCCTGTTTATTGTAAAGTTTACAACTCAGAATGCCTGTGTTGTATAGTTGACGTTGAATGTAAACCGCACTGATCTGAAAAGCGCGGTATAGAAGAACTGTTAAATAAATAAATAAATAAAATAAATAGAGTTCAGCAACCTATTGTGCTCAAGGAAAGGTCCACTAAAGCACCAAAAAGAAAGTAACCTTGCTTTACAAAATATACAAAAAACCCTTTTAAGAGCTCCCAGTCAGAGAACTAGCAATGTAATATTATAAAAACAAACAAACAAACCCTCAAATCCTTACTGTTTGATGATCTGTAGAGCCCTGGTTAGGAAAGCCTCAAAAGGGCAAGGCACTGGAGCCTTTTATGCAGGCCTAAGCTGCACTCAGGAAATAAAGCCCACTAACTCTTGATTAGGTGTTAGCAGTTCTAACCCTGAGGAGGTTACTAGAGTTCAGCAACCTATTGTGCTCAAGGAAAGGTCCCCTAAAGCACCAAAAATAAAGTAACCTTGCTTTAAAAAATATACAAAATACCCTTTTAAGAGCTCACAGTCAGAGAGCTAGCAATGTAATATAATAAAAACAAACAAATAAACCCTCAAATCCTTACTGTTTGTTGATCTGTAGAGCCATGGTTAGGAAAGCCTCAACAGGGGAAGGCACTGGAGCCTTTTATGCAGGCCTCAGCTGCACTCAGGAAATCAAGCCCACTAACTCTTGATTAGGTCTTAGCAGTTTCTAAACCTGAGGAGGTTACAAGAGTTCAGCAACCTATTGTGCTCAAGGAAAGGTCCACTAAAGCACCAAAAAGAAAGTAATCTTGCTTTAAAAAATATACAAAAAACCCTTTTAAGAGCTCCCAGTCAGAGAGCTAGCAATGTAATATAATAAAAACAAACAAACAAACAAAGCCTCAAATCCTTACTGTTTGTTGATCTGTAGAGCCCTGGTTAGGAAAGCCTCAACAGGGCAAGGCACTGGAGCCTTTTATGCAGGCCTCAGCTACACGCAGGAAATCAAGCCCACTAACTCTTGATTAGGTGTTAGCAGTTTCTAAACCTGAGGAGGCTACTAGAGATCAGCAACCTATTGTGCTCAAGGAAAGGTCCCCTAAAACACCAAAAAGAAAGTAACCTTGCTTTAAAAAATATACAAAAAACCCTTTTAAGAGCTCCCAGTCAGAGAGCTAGCAATGTAATATAATAAAAACAAACAAATAAACCCTCAAATCCTTACTGTTTGTTGATCTGTAGATCCCTGGTTAGGAAAGCCTCAACAGGGCAAGGCACTGGAGCCTTTTATGCAGGCCTCAGCTGCACTCAGGAAATCAAGCCCACTAACTTTGATTAGGTGTTAGCAGTTTCTAAACCTGAGGAGGTTACAAGAGTTCAGCAACCCATTGTGCTCAAGGAAAGGTCCCCTAAAGCACCGAAAAGAAAGTAATCTTGCTTTAAAAAATATACAAAAAAACCCTTTTAAGAGCTCACAGTCAGAGAGCTAGCAATGTAATATAATAAAAACAAACAAACAAATCCTCAAATCCTTAATGTTTGTGTATCTGTAGAGCACTGGTTAGGAAAGCCTCAACAGGGCAAGGCACTGGAGCCTTTTATGCAGGCCTCAGCTGCACTCAGGAAATCAAGCCCACTAACTCTTGATTTGGTGTTAGCAGTTTCTAAAACCTGAGGAGGTTACTAGAGTTGGGCAACCTATTGTGCTCAAGGAAAGGTCCCCTAAAGCACCAAAAAAAAGTAACCTTGCTTTAAAAAATATACAAAAAACCCTTTTAAGAGCTCCCAGTCAGAGAGCTAGCAATGTAATATAATAAAAACAAACAAACAAACCCTCAAATCCTTACTGTTTGTTGATCTGTAGAGCCCTGGTTAGGAAAACCTCAACAGGGCAAGGCACTGAGCCTTTTATGCAGGTCTCAGCTGCACTCAGGAAAACAAGCCCACTAACTCTTGATTAGGTGTTAGCAGTTTCTAAAACCTGAGGAGGTTACTAGAGTTCAGCAACCTATTGTGCTCAAGGAAAGGTCCCCTAAAGCACCAAAAAGAAAGTAACCTTGCTTTAAAAAATATACAAAAAACCCTTTTAAGAGCTCCCAATCAGAGAGCTAGCAATGTAATATAATAAAAATAAACAAACCCTCAAATCCTTACTGTTTGTTGATCTGTAGAGCCCTGGTTAGGAAAGCCTCAACAAGGCAAGGCACTGGAGCCTTTTATGAAGGCCTCAGCTGCACTCAGGAAATCAAGCCCACTAACTCTTAATTAGGTGTTAGAAGTTTCTAAACCTGAGGAGGTTACTAGAGTTCAGCAACCTATTGTGCTCAAGGAAAGGTCGCCTAAAGCACCTAAAAGAAAGTAACCTTGCTTTAAAAAATATACAAAAAATCCTTTTAAGAGCTCCCAGTCAGAGAGCTAGCAATGTAATATAATAAAAACAAACAAACAAACCCTCAAATCCTTACTTTTTGTTGATCTGTAGAGCCCTGTCTAGGAAAACCTCAACAGGGCAAGGCACTGGAGCCTTTTATGCAGGTCTCAGCTGCACTCAGGAAATCAATCCCACTAACTCTTAATTAGGTGTTAGCAGTTTCTCAACCTGAGGAGGTTACTAGAGTTCAGCAACCTATTGTGCTCAAGGAAAGGTCCCCTAAAGCACCAAAAATAAAGTAACCTTGCTTTAAAAAATATACAAAAAACCATTTTAAGAGCTCCCAGTCAGAGAGCTAGCAATGTAATATAATAAAAACAAACAAACAATCCCTCAAATCCTTACTGTTTGTTGATCTGTAGAGCCCTGGTTAGGAAATCCTCTACAGCGCAAGGCACTGGAGCCTTTTATGCAGGCCTCAGCTGCACTCAGGAAATCAAGCCCACTAACTCTTGATTAGGTGTTAGCAGTTTCTAAACCTGAGGAGGTTACTAGAGTTCAGCAAACTATTGTGCTCAAGGAAAGGTCCCCTTAAGCACCAAAAAGAAAGTAACCTTGCTTTAAGAAATATACAAAAAACCCTTTTAAGAGCTCCCAGTCAGAGAACTAGCAATGTAATATAATAAAAACAAACAAACCCTCAAATCCTTACTGTTTGTTGATCTGTAGAGCCCTGGTTTGGAAAGCCTCAACAGGGCAAGGCACTGGAGCCTTTTATGCAGGCCTCAGCTGCACTCAGGAAATCAAGCCCACTAACTCTTGATTAGGTGTTAGCAGTTTCTAAAACCTGAGGAGGTTACTAGTGTTCAGCAACCTATTGTGCTCAAGGAAAGTTCCCCTAAATCACCAAAAAGAAAGTAACCTTGCTTTAAAAAATATACAAAAAACCCTTTTAAGAGTTCCCAGTCAGAGAGCTAGCAATGTAATATAATAAAAACAAACAAACAAACCCTCAAATCCTTACTGTTTGTTGATCTGTAGAGCCCTGTTCTCATCAGCTTCTAAATATTCCTTTCTTTCACCCTGGAGTCTGACAATAGCACTTTTGCACTTTCTCCTCTCAGTAACATATCTGAAAAATGTTTTGTCCCACCGTTTTACTGCCTTGGCTAATTTTTATTCCATTTAAACAGATGGATGACAAAATGCTTATAGATATTAGGGAAGATAAAAGAAATGTACAACACTGTAATAATGGGAGATTTTAATTACCACAGTATTGATTGGGTCAGTGTCACATCAGATGAAATGCATAACTGCTTCATGAAGCAATTGGTTTAGGAGCCAATATGAGGGGAAGCTGTTTTAGACTTAGCCCTTAGTGCAGGGGTTCCCAAACCTGTCCTGGGACCGCCTCATTTAGTCAGGTTTTCTGGATATTCCCAATGGATATTGCCACATCTCCATCTGGCCCAAGGTCTTACAGACTGGAAGGCGGCCTTGTATGTCCTCCCTGAATAAAGTTCCCTTTAAAGTGACCAGAGGATTCTGGGACTTGTAGTGCTCTTTACCTTCGAGGGACAAGAATTGTAGTTGAGTCGTTGGTTATAAGGCGGCAAGAAATTTATTGTGGGGATTTTCCAGGTCATGCAAAGGTTCAATACACAACATAAGCAGAAGGATACTTCTCCAACGTAAAAGATGAAATCAGGACTAAATCAGGATAAAGTAACAAAAGCTTTCCTTCACAGCTGTTCTGCTTCTCATACACATTCACACCGGAGACTGCCCCGTGTGGTCAATTAGCAGTAACACAAACTTATAACAGCCGTGGTTTCTCTTTTGAAAGCACACAGTTCTTTTACAGCACTGCTTAACTTCAGCCAGTGGTAAAACTCAGTAAACACAAACTTTAGCTTTCTTCAGCATAAAGCAGGTACTGCCCTTCTTTTCCTATAGTGTTTTATAGATTCGCAGCTCATATTCTTCACTGCAGAATCCTTCCTTAGGGCTAAAGAACAGTCCATTGGAATGGGCAAACGTTCACAACTAGGCAAACATGAGTCTATTTGCATTCCTTCAATATTATCAGAGCAAATAGTGTCTCTCTCAATGTTAGGAGTTTTCTCAAACTTTCTCTCTTTCAAGAACTCCTGAAATTGGCTCCACAGCAACTCAGCCTGCGTTGGCACCTTTAAATTAGGGGAGTGAACCTTCTCTTCAGAGAACAGCTTTGTTAATGCCTCTAACTTTGAAGTTTCAAAGGCTGTACTTTTAACAGGACTATGGCTTTTAGCTTCTGATAAGCTTTCTACCCACTCCTTAACAGTGGAAGGTGAGGACTCAATTTCCTGCCCTTTAAAATTGGCAAAATGTCTCTTTGCTAGATTATCAGTAATGAAACTGCTGGCTTTACCTTGGGGCTTTTCTTTCAGACAAACGCTGCTTTCTCTGCTCCTGGGTTCCTCCAGGCTCTGAAATGCAGGCTACTTCCATCCTACTCCAGTCCCTCTGAGGTAGCTGCTTTCTGGGGAAATTCCCTCTGGCTTTCTCCTCCAGCTAAGCACAGCTTCAACTTCTTTCTTTCCTCTCTCATCTTTCTGGCTCTAACAGCTGTTCCTGTTCCTTGCTCCACGTCCACCTCTCCTCCGTTCACTTGTGCCTCTGCCTTCAATTGCTGTCTCTGTATCTCTCTCCAATGAGTCTTTCTCTCCCGTGTCTGAGATTTTGTCAGGGCTCCAGCCTGAACCTCTGTCTCCTTCACTTCCTTCATCTCCTTCACTTCCTTGTTGACTCTTGCTTTGCTCTGCTCGTGATTTTAAACACTGCTGCCTGCTAGGCCTTCCCTGTTCTCTGCACCTGTGTGACCAATCAGCAGGGAAGCCTGTCTCCACCCCTGAACTAGGGCGTGGCCTGACTTTTGCAGGGAGATGACTCTTCCTCTGACTTGGCTTGTAATTCCCCTGCACATGTGCACTGCCATTCATTTCCAAGGGGAATTCAGGATTTTCATCCAGTTCCATGTCTTCTAGAGAGCTTTCATCACCAGAATATACATGAGAGAGATTTTCATACAATGAAGCCAGTGCATGCAAATCTCTGTCATGCTTATTCATTGTGGATATCCTCAAAACCTGACTGGTTGGGAAGCTGGTTTGGGAATTCCTGCCTTAGTGCAATGAAGAATCCAGTGTGAGAGTTAATGGTGCTTGGGGCTTCTTGGCAATAGCGATGATAACATGAACACCTTTGATTTAATAAATGGAGGGAAAATAGCAAGGAAATCTACTGCACTAGCATTTAACTTTCAAAAAAGAGAATGTGATAAAATGAGGAAAATACTAAAGGGAGGAACTGCAAAAGTTAACAGCTTACATCATGTCTAGGTTGTCATTTAAAAAGACTATCTTGGAAGCTCAGAAAAGATGTATTCCACAGTTTAAAAAAGGTAGAAGGTCGGTTGTTTTCTGGTGCCGATATGGGCAGAAGGAAGCGCAAGCAGGCTAGCTTACCTTCGGAGCAAGCCTGTTCCAACAACGCTGCTCAACGGACTTTGCAGATGTGTGGCTTCCGTGGGTTGATGGAGCAAGCAGCGTCTTCGGCGGGCCCTGAGGCTTCTCAGGACCTGGGCACATCCGGGGTTTTCCTTTCCCCGGAGCAGCGAGCCCCCCCCCGCCTTGTCCCGGAAGCGAAACCCTTGGCAGCAGTGAGGCGCCTGCCGGCGTGATAACTAGTACGACGAGGCAGGCAGCCACGGAGGGTTCCTCTGCCGGCGGGAGCGCTCCATGTGGACCCCCTGGAGTGATTGTTGGTTCGGGGAGGAGTGCATCTGCCACGCTCCAGGAGATTGTGCCCCCAATTGGTCATTCTGGCAGTGGCGGTTTGGTGAGACCTGCAGTGGTGACTCTTGAGGTGCTGTGGGATGCTATAGCAGCAATGAATTCTTCTCTACGAACTATCACTACCTCATTGTCTGCAGAAGTTGTAAGTTTAAAGACTGATTTTCAAGGGGTTGCTCAAGTCCAAAAGGAACAGGAATGTAGTTTGGCACAGCTCCGTCTAGACCTGGAGAAACTTCAGGAACTGAACCTGGCCCACATGAAAAACTCGAGTGTTCAGACTAGGAGGATGGAGTACCTAGAGAACCAGGCCCGGAAGAACAATTTGAGACTGGTGAATTTTCCTAGGTCTCCTGTGATTTCTCCCTTGGAAATGGTGCGAAAGTATTTCCAGGAGGTTTTGAAAATCTCCAGGGAAGACCTTCCTCCATTGACCAGAGCCCAGTATTTGTCTGTGGGTAGGGGGGTTCAGGAAGTTAATGTTGCCTCTAGTGGGGCTATGGGGGACCTTACTGGTTTTCTAGAGAGCTCATTACATTGGCACTTGAGACTGATAAAGCGTTGATTCTCCGACTGTATTTTCGGAACTTCAGTGAGCAGTTTTTGGGGTCTTATGTACGTATTTTCCCTGACTTAGCTAGGGGTACCCAGCTGAGGCGAAAAGAATTCTTAAGGTATAAACCTAGGGTTCTCTCTCTTGGTGGGACCTTTTTGTCAAAATTTCCTTCTCGTTGTTGTGTATCTTACCAAGAACAAATGTATATGTTTTTTGACCCCAATCAACTCCTGGAATTTCTGAATGCTAGAGAGGAGCCTGCTGTTGTTGTACCACCCCATACGGTTGACGTTTAAGCCTTGCACTGCCTATAATATCGTATTTAATTTCCTTTGTTTTTTTAATTTCCTGATGCCTCTCTATTTTTGTGGGCTGAAGTTTGGTACTGTAATGTGATAATGGGTTTTTTTTTCCTGTATTAGTATCTTTTTGGATTATTGTTACGTGCCTCTGTTTTCTTTCATTCTTGATGAATGTATAATTAAAAATTTAATAAAGATAAAATTAAAAAAAAAAAAAAAAAGGTAGAAGGGACGCCAAATGACAGTTAGCATGGTTTGAAGGTGAGGTCAGAGAAGCTGTTAAAGCCGAAAAAACTCTTTCAGAAAATGTAAAAAGGAGTCAAAATGACAAAAACAGGAAACCACATAAATACTGGTAAATTAAATGCAAGGCGTTGATAAGGAAGGGAAAGAGAGAATTTGAAAAGAAGTTTGCTGTGGAAGCAAAAGTGCATAAAAAAAACCTTTTCAAGTACATTTGTTGTAAAACATCTATGAGAGTCAGTTGGACCATTAGATGATAGAGGGGTAAAAAAGGCATTAAGAGAGAATAAAGCCGTAATGGAGAGACTTAATAAATTCTTTGCTTCAGTCTTTACTGAAGAAGATGTAGGCAACTTATCATGCCATAAATGATATTTAAAGGTGATGTATAAGAGGAATTGAAACAATCTTGATAAACCACAAAGATGTAATACAGCAATTTGATAAAAAGTTACAAATCAAATGGACAGGATAGTATACATCCCAGAGTGCTGAAAGAATTGAAATATCAAATTTCAGACCTGCTTTTAATAAACTGTGAACTATCATTAAAATCATCTATAGTACTTCAAGACTGGAGAGTGACCAGCATAACACCAGTTTTTAAAAATGGTTCAAGGGGTGATCTGGGAATCTACCAACTGGTGAGCCTGATGTCTGTACCATGCAAAATGGTAAAAACCATTATAAAGAACAAAATTACTGAACATATAGAGTCATGGTTTAATGGGACAAAGCCAACATGGATTTAGCCAAGTGAAGTCTTGTTTCACTAATCTGTTATATTTTCTAGAAAGTGTGAATAAACAGGTAGATAAAGGTGCTGGCAGTTAATATTGTGTATCTGTTTTTTTAAGCCGTTGATATGGTCCCTCATGAAAGAATCTTGAGGAAACAAATGGGAACAAAGGGGTATGTTTACTAAGCCAGGTTAACAGGTAACCCTGTGGCCCACCCCATTACCCTGCCTATGATCTCTTGTATTTTATGAATGACACCCCCTTTTTCTTTGCCTTTTTCAGTTGCTTCTTTTGAGAGCCATAGTGGCCTCTTTTTCCTTTTACATTTATTTACTTTCCTAACAAAATGGTTTGTTCTTAAAATATACAATTTCAGTTTTGCTCATTGACTTTCTACATTCCCAGCAGTTCCCATCCTCCTAATGACTCCTTGAGGTATTTCCTGTATTGGCAAAGTTAGTTTTCCCCTCAAGTCTTAGACCCTCACTTTTGAATGGACTATATCAATCCTAGTCCTAATAGTGATCTACACCATCTAGTGATCATTAGATGTGAGATGATCACCCACTATAACATCAGAAGCATTCTGCCCATTTGTAATCACACATGGCCCCCTCATGTGTGGGTTCTTTTACCAGTTGCCAGAATAGTTCTCCCTGTAGGGAATCCAGGATCTCCTTAATTCTAGACAACTCCACAATGGGGATGTCCCAGTCAACATCTGGCATATTAATATCACCTATCATCAGCACTTCTCTTTTTATATAATGTTACAAACGTCTTCAATTAAATCTCTGTCTAGTTCTGCCTGTGAAGGTCTGTGTATCACATCAGTGCAAATGGTTGTTCTATTCTCTATTTCCTGTTTAACCCACAGTGCTTCCTCTTTCTCTCATAAGCTCTGCAATTCTGTAGTTTTAATATTATTTGTACATGTAGTGCCACTCCTCTTCCCTTTATTCCTACCCTGCACTTCAGCTCCCAAATGAACTAGACGACCCTACGGGAGCAGAATCAGGGCATAAGGCCTGGATGTCCCGGATGTGCCCCGATTCCATCACACCGGATGCCCAGATGGCTCTTTGGCTAGCACAGCGAGGCTCTTGCATGGAGCCTCAGTACCGTGGCATCCCATCGCCATGGCATCACGGCTCCATGCAGGAGCCCCGATCGGCCGCAGTTTTTAAAAATGTCATCTTCCCTGCTGCCTGACCCCCGATCGGCCCTTCCTATGCCAGAATTGGGCTGTGGGGATCCCCCTGCCCATCTCATCTCTTTGGTGTATCCTGTGGGCTCATCCACCAGTGACCAGGAGGAAATTCCACCCCAGGGGTGGAATAAGTCCCCCTTCCAAATGCCCATTCCCGGACGTACAGGGCCATCATTAGACTAGTACGTCCGGTGTAGGGGTCACGCCTCCAGCATATCCTCGCTCCTCCTCTGCCTCCTCCTGCCCCATCCTGAGTTCTCAGCACATCTCGGCTATACATGTGGGGAATCAAGATAGGGAACTGGCCCCTGCCTTTTAGCGGGGATGCACATCCAGTTTGGACCTACATCCCCGCTAAACGGTTCTCAGAATAACTACCTTAATGTTTTGTTTACTTGAGAGATTTTACTTACCTGGGGGCTTTCTTTATCTGTCTTCAATGAATCACCCAAGTACATGTCATCAGACAACAAATGTATTCATCCTGCATCTGACTTCACAGGGGCTACCAACTTGCTCACTCTCAGTGCCCCAAAAAATGCAAAAGAAAAGGACCTCATACTCAAAGGTGCACATCTGAGGCAAAGCCTAAAACAAGGCTTCCAAGCCTCCATGCAGAATCAGCATCCTTAAGTTACGCTTCACTTTATATTCCTCAATATGCTTAAAACCATGGAACAATGTCTTTATCACAAATGAGGCAGTGTGGTCCTCATGACCTTGCAACTTAGAAACAAATGTTACACTTTCCAAGGAAGCAGATACTGAACTAACCGACATCCCCTCTATTTTGGTGAACATAATAAAATCATAGATCATCTAATGTTGCAAAATGCAATGTGATGACAAACCCCCACACTTTAAAAAGGACTGCAGTATTTTTCATCCTACATCTTAAATCTTCCATGTATTTATAGCTAAAGATTCTTTCAGCAAACATTTTGAGACTATGACTTAATATGCTAAAATACCTATAGCATTGTCATGAGTCAATAGTCCACAAAGTGGTCAGGAAGGTGCCCCCTGGAATCAAGAGAATAAGATCAGCAATTTTGTTAGCCACCCCACACACATACGGTAATATCATAATCAAATATAAGCAAGAGACCTAACACCCTCAGCCCTCCACTAGAAGCAGGCAATGCATTGACTGCTTTTTAATGGTACTGTATTGTTGGAACACAACAAAAAACACTTGTTAGCCAACTAGTCACCTCAAATTATAAAAACAACTATGACAGGAAACAATTCTAAAAAGACTGCATTGTTACATCAACCCAACTGGTAGGCCATGGGTAAGCACACCAAGGCCCCTAGAAGAAGAAACTAATGCACCCCTCCCCCTCCCCCTCCCCCCCCAGGGCATCAGAAGAGAGTCCCTAAATCTGAATTAAATACCAATGACTCTTGCCACACTTGCCTTGTGAATCTATTGATTCCTCCTCCAGAGACTTACTCCAAAGATGTTTTTCTTTTGCCATGTTCATCTGCCAGAGGTTCTCTGAAACTGTGTCTCAGAGACATTTACCAAGCCTATTCTAAATCCTAGTTGTCCAATAGTCATCTAGAATAGGCCTGGTAAACGTCTCCGATAGTATACTTAGACATGGTTTTCACAGAATTTCTGGCACCAGGACATGGAAAAATAAGATACTTTATAGAGTGAGCCTCTGTAGTAGGAGTCCAAAAGGCAAAAAATCCAGGATGGATTTTCCATAGGGCTCAAGAACAATCAGGCTTTTGGGCCAGCCGGAAAAGAACAACGATCACCAGAAGTACAAGACAGTTAAGAGCAGGTTGCCTAAAACTAGCTTAATGAAAGATGTAAAAGCTCATTTTGGAAGACAACTGCGTTCTAACTAGAGGTAACCATTTTGAGGTCAAGCCATGAGAACTATAAACCAAAGTTGAAAAAAAAAACCCTGGGATTTTTTTTGTCTTGAAGCCTCTAGTAACCTTTCAGCTATTTTTTGTTTGTTTTGGTAGCAGTCACAGTCATAGCCACCTCTCAACAAAATTGCCCTGAAATGAAAATGTGAATGAATAAATAAATGAAAAATTTAAATCCAAAATTAAACAAATTTGTTTTAATAAACCCTGCACACCCCTAGAGCATTACAATAATTTAAATGACAAGTTACCATATTATAGATAATTAAAGCTAGATTTTGGGGTATAAAAAATGCCTTCTGTCCCCGTATCAACCACAGAGAAAAAAAAAAGGAAAGCTTGTTCTTGCTGATTTGTTTGTCCAGATTGTTATCAAAGAACAATTCTAAACTTAAGTTATGATGATAGTGGCACTTCCAAATATTGGCAACTCCTACAAGGAATTGTTAGAGTGAGAGCTACATACTTTTAGATTTAGATTGATTCAGTTCTAGCCTATAGGATAGCAGCCAGTCCTCAATAGCCCATAAATATTTGTTTAAATTCCTATCTGATCCAAAGAAACATAGACAACAAGCTGTATATCATCAGTAAAGAAATAAAAATCAGCATTAAAAGAATTAATAAACAAGACCAGGGGTGATAAGTAAAAGTTAAATGAAATTGGAGATAATAAGGAATCCTCCAAAACTCCATTCTTTGCTGGCCAAAAGCTAGACACCGAGTTCCTCCAGCAAACTGCTTGAGTTCTACCAAATGTAAACCACTGTAAGATTACACTACTCACTCCAAATTCCTGTAAACACAGAAGCAGAATAGCATGGTCAAATGCTGCTGACAAATTCAACTGAAGAACCAGGGCATAAAAGCCCTGATCTGCCTTTAACCTGATACTGTTCACCATAGACAGCTGCACCATCCTGGTGCTGTGATCTGACAAATAGCCAGATTGAGCAGGGTTCAGTCACAGACAGATAACTCGATAAATGTGTCAGCACTAGCTTTTCCAATACTTTTGTTGAGAATGAAAGATTAGAAATTGGCCTAAAATCAGTTAGCTGAGGAGTGCTGCTAATTCCTTAATATAAAAAAAAGGTGCAATAATGGCTTGCTTAAGAGCAGCAGGCACAATTCACTCAGAAGAGACAAATTTAACAAGGAGGTCACGTGCAGGGATAACTATTCTGTTACTGCCTTCAAGCTGCATGCCAGCATCTGATCTAATAATACAGTAGAGGAACAAATCACCTGTATTGTACATTGCACTTCCAAGCAAGAAACTGTTTGAAAGGATGCCCATATTCTATTTCAATCTTCTGAACTGGTACTAGGAAAAGAAATCACTATAGTGCTGTCATTGGAGGGCTCAGTCATCTTAATTACTCCCTCAGTGATTTCAATCTCAGCATTATTGTACAACTGCTAGTACTCCTACTATTTATCATTTCTATAGCACTACTATAGAACTATGAGACAGTCCCTTCCCCACAGAGTCTGTTCAAGACCAACAAACAGAACAGGGCAATTCTTAAAGGAAATGATTAAACACACACATTGGTGTACACAGGAGGATAAGGGAGTCAGGATCCAAAAGCAGCCTCAAAGGGTAATCTCTTCCAGGCTTACGATGCAGCAAGGCGGAATGAGTGGACTCTTGATTTGGCAGTAGAAGAGAAGGGCATGGATAACAATAATTTGCTTGATGAATGGAGTTTGCCAAGGAGGAGTTTGGGAGAGATAAAAGAAGAGGGCCCTGATTCTGTAAGGCAGATAGCAGGGCTGCACATCTCGCCTTTATGGTATGCTGCCTCCCATTCCCCCTGCATGTACAGAGCTACTGTGCATGCTGTGGGTGATGGGGCAGCATGGGGGCGGAGCGTGGGCGAGACTGACTCCCAGATGTACAGGGCTGATTGCAGTGTTGGCTCTTTATGTCCGAGGACACCCTGCATATTCCAACTCTTCCAACCTGGCCAGCAGCGCCGCCCCCCCCCCCCCCCCCGAGCCCAGAAGCTCCTCCACTGGAACAAAGAGTCACTGACAGTGAGTCCCCACTGCCCGATCTGGGCCCCAGCAGACATTGGAAGAGTGTTTCTGATTTTGTCATGGGTGATCATCTGGTGTGCAGTGATCACTGGATGGTAAGCTTCAATATTAAGACATGGGTAGAGATGGTTCATTCAAAAGTGAGGGTCCTAGACTTCAGGAAGAAATTTTTTTGTGTTCATATATTTTTATTGATTATAATAATAGTATAATACAAAAGAAAGAGAGAAAAAACCTTCCACTGATCCAAGAGGCAAATATTACGAAAGAAAAAATCTAAATAATATATATTCTCCTAAACATCAGTCTGCCCCATAGAAAATGCAATTTAAACTTCTAAATCCATATCTGGTTCTAAAAAACCAACATCTGCTGCTGCTACCACTGATTATTTGTATAGTGCTTCAAGGCATATGCAGTACTGTACAGAGACATGTAAGAGACAGTCCCTGCTCAACAGAGCTTACCATCTAATGAAGACAGACAACAAAACAGCTGGGGAATAGGACATTTATTTATTTATTTAACTGATCTTATATACTACAAATCTGATAGTCTAAGCGGTTTACAGAAAACAAAAGGGACAGTGTTGAAACTCAGAAATATGTCTAGGGGAACGATAAGGAAACATATAGATGGAGAGTAGGAGACTACATGGATCAGGATTCAAAAGCAGCCTCAAAGAGGTGATTTTTTTTTAGCCTAGATTTTGAAAAGGGCCAGAGATGAGGCTTGATTTACCAACTCAGGTAGTTTGTTCCAGGCACAAGGTGTAAAGACTGAAGTCTGGAGTTGACAGTTTAAGAGAAGGGCATAGAGAGAAGTGATCTGCCAGAAGAGCGGAGTTCCCAGGCAGGGGTGTAGGGAGAGATAAGAGAGGAAAGGTAGCCAGAAGCAGAAGAATGAATGCACTTATAGGTCTATAGGAGAAGTTCGAACTGGATACAGAAATGGATAGGAAGGCAATGAAGTGATTTGAGAAGAGGGGTTACATAAGCATAAAGAGAATGGTGGAAGATCAGCCACACAGCTGAATTTTGAGCAGATTGATGAGGAGAGAGATGATGAAGAAGGAGAACAGCAAGGAGAAGATTGCAATAGTCTAGACAGGAGATGACTAAAGTGGATAAGTGTCTTGTAGTATGTTCATAAAGAAAGGGATGCATTTTTCTGATGTTACAGACAAACAAATGACAGGTTTTAGCTATCGGATGTGTGAGGAAAAGGAGAAGGAGGAGTCAAAGATAACCCCAAGGTTGCGAGACAAGGAAGCTGGGTTTAAAAAAGGTTTGGACAAGTTCCTGGAGGAAAGGTCCATAAACCATTATTAAGAAGGGACCCAGGATATCAATGCTTGAACCAATACAAGCATTGTGGAACCTGTGTCCCTTGGGGAAACTGCTAGGTACGTATGACCTGGATTGGCCACTGTTGGAAACAGAATACTGGGCTTGATGGACCTTGGTCTGACCCAGTATGGCATATCTTATGTTCTTATGTTCTTATGTAGGGAAGAGTAGCGCGCTATTCACAGAATTAGAGAAAGGAGGAAGTGAGGAGGTGGGTTTAGAGGGAAAGATAAGAAGTTCAGTTTTGGCCATGTTCCTTTTCAAACAGTGGTGAGACATCCAGGCAGCAATGTCAGATAAGCACACAGAGATACGGACAGATTCTTCGGGTACACAAACTGAAAACATGATTGCAGTAGAGGAGGATCCACCAAAACAAACACTAAGGGGTATGTTTACTAAACTGCGTTAGTGCGATTCGCGTTAGGAGCCGCGGTAGAGACAGAAACCCCAAATAAGGACATGGGTGGACACGCGTTACAAGGCGCCATAAATGAACGAGCGCTACAGGGCACGTTACCACGCGTTAGTCTTAAAAAGGCACGTAGGAAGACAAGCACAGCAACAGAGCTGTAGCACAATGGTTAAAACGCTGGCTGATGGTACAGGGGTCATGGGTTTGATTCCCCAGTGGGCCTAATGTATAAGGCTGGCTGAGGCAGCACCCTTTACATTTAAGTAGCGATTGTTGAGGCATTTGACGTGTATTTTAATTAGTGCTGCCAGCAAACACACCCTCACGGTGGCATAACATAAGGTGCCACATAAGGCACCCCATAACGCACTCCATAGGGCACATTATAAAGTGTACAGTCCGCCAATGAACCCTATAATGTCCCCTATAGGACACCACACAAACTGTCTGCTGTGGTTACCAGGATAGGGTTAACCCACCCGTACCCATGATGCACTGCACATGCAAATCAGCAGTCGACAGATGGGCACAAGATTGGGTATGCACCCCCACAGCACCTCGGCCTGGTAGGGGGGAACAGACCGTGTGTGGCACTGCCACAGAGTAGCCAAAGACAGTCACATTGTGCGGGTACTGTGCCCACCCTGAGGTTGAGGTGGGGCGCCCAGCACCAGGTCCACAGCACCTTTCATGGCTGAAAATACGCCATGCTGCAGGTCCCCATCAGTGTGTGATAGGTAGTTCCGTTAGACACACCTAGGATACATCTGTGTCCTGCTGTATGTCTCGGTCATGTCTAGTCCTTATGGGCGATGCTGCACCCAGAATAGTGCATATCCTGTGTTGATGCCATGGTTACCGGGGGAAGGGGGAAGGGGGTGTATGGACCCATAGGCAGATTATGTACCACCACACAACCCACCCTCTGGGGCTCAGGGTGGGAAACAGGATCACCCACCAATAGATCCACAGTCTACCTCCCTGCAATGGTAGCAGTAGAGGGGACCAGCAACACCAGTCCTGCTGGGGAACAGACAGAGCGGTACACCTCCATAACGCAATAGCAGACAGACGGCAGGCCTGGAAATGCTCAGCTGCCCCCCACCATTATTTGACATTCTCCAGCAGCAAGCCTCCAGCCGCCGCACCCTGCAAGGTGTTCCAGCAAGACACATACTAGCTGCACAGTCTGCCAGCTAGTCCATTGTGCATGGTCTTGGAGAAGATGCATGTACCCAGAAAGGGGATGTCAGCATACACACCAAGCAGATAAGTCAGTGATTGTGCCCCAAAAGAAAACCCATAAATATCACATGAGAGAAATGCTATATAGCACTATGGGGGAACCTAGCCATGCCATGGTCACTGCTCAGTCAGGGTGAGAGTGACCTCCCAGCAGGACATGCTATGGCCACCCTGTCCGTGCAGGTGGTGGCCAGGCACTACAATGTCTGAGCCATTGCCCTATGCCGTGTGCAGATGCATCCAGGCCAGGCCACCCTATCCAGGCTATTCCACGGTACCTTGCTCCTCAGTATGCACATTGGCAGGCCAATACCCGGCAACAGTGCTAGCAGTGTGGGCTGTGGATGGTGTTGGCAGCCACCACACACTGGATAGACAGACACACACTCCCCACACCTATGCCAGCATTGTGCAACTATAGAGGTGTTGGGCAGCCCAGGCCACCACAATAGTCCTGGGCACAGTATAGGCATGGCTATGGTCCACAATACTGTAGGAGTCACTCCCCAGGTTGGTAAACACTGTCAGACACAAGACCTGTAGCACACTCCACAGACATCAGAAAGGTTGCTATGATGCAGCTCACTCAGAAAAGTGTACTTAACCTAGGAATTGCTATCTGCCAGTAATCATAGCAACCTTTTGATAGATGTGTACCATATTCCCCGGTTTAGGGTGGTATTACTAAGGTATGCAAGTACTAATATTGGGAGGTGCACGCAGAGCCCAAAGTCCTGCCTCTCCAGGAGGCTTTGGATAATGGGGCCTGTGGGTGCGGGTGTGTCTGCCCCTGTTGGCTGCTGCTTTACGGCAGAGGTTCCCAACTCCAGTCCTGCGGTGCCAAACATTGTTCAGGTTTTCATGCTGTCCCTCATGAATATGCATTAGATACATCTGCATACCATGGGGGTGGCACATAGAAATGCAGCACAGGCATCTTTATCAGAGGCAGCATGGAACCGGAATGGTGTTTGGCCCTCCAGGACTGCATTTGGGAGGTTCTGCTCTAGGTAATGTGCATGTTTATGGTGTCTGTGCTCTGTAGGGTAAAATGTAGGTGTCTTGGGCATGTGTACGTCATCTGCAATAAAGGTGCTGTCTGTATTAGCACGTTGTAGTAGTGGGTAAAATATGGGGACTGGGTTGGCATGAACCACAGCTGGGACTTGAACCTGTGACCCTCTGCTTCTGAATACACTGGTTTTGTGCACTGCACCACCTTGTTGCCACAGAGTCAGTACATTCCTTGGTGATACCATGACTGTTCGTCAGACAGGGCCCGTCTGTTGCAGTACACGGCACCCACCTACACAGGGCTAGGCCACGGTCTGCTCTGGGCAGCTGCCACTGCCCCCTCCACCACCAGTATCCCTCAGCCACCATGCTGACATGCCCTTCTGCTGGTGGTGCTGGTGGTGTGCAGTCTCAGGCCATCTAGTGTGCAGGTAGGCGGCTGCCTATTGTGCGGATTCTGGGGTAGGGGTGCCTGCATAGACGTCCACGCTCCCCCCAGCCCCGCCTGCCAATGTTCCGTGCCCTTGGGGGTAGCTGTTGGGTACTATCCCCTGTGACACTGTTGGAAACACACTCGTGCCTATGTTGGGCCTTCAGCAGTTGCTGTCTGGCCACTCTGCTGTTTCAGCATTCGTATGGGCCAGCTAGGCATCACCCTAGTCCCCAGTGTGGCCCAGCTCCACCACAGCATGTGCCGCCTGCGGCCCTCTGTATCCCCTTCTCCGGAATCTGTCCAGGTGCCGTTCCGACATGCCCGCCCTGATGTTGTGGGACATGTGCATGCCATAGGAACCCTGTCCGATGATGGGGAAAACCCTGAGCAGCGCTATTTCACTGTGGGCTCATTCACCTTGTATGGGGACGGAGTATAGACCCTTCCATGATTTATATCTGTTCTATGGAGCTTACTCGGGGGGGAGGGGTTGATGTTTCTCATTGATACCACTATTGGCCAGCTTGGTTATGGTTTTTTTCCAGTTTGTTGGGGTCATTTTCAGTGTTTATGTGCCCTTTTGTTCTGTGCACATGTATCACACTTATAACTTTTTTTAGGTTTCCCTGCCTGGGCTGTACATTGCTGACACTGAAATGGTTTCTCTCCCCTGTAATGTGCATTTAACGGCAGGTTTTCATTCGCGTTGGAATTGAGCTCTTCAGATCAGCGCGTTAGTGTGACTGGAGCCTCTCCCCGCCCACTCTCCGCCCATTGACCCCTTCTCTCCGCCCTCTCTCCACCTTCTGCGGTGTTTTACCGCGCCACGGGAGTTTACGATCGTTAGCGCATCATAACTCGCGTTATGTAACGTTAACGATCGTAAACGCATCATAACGCGTGTTATGATGCGCTTACGATCATTAACGTTACATAACGCGCGTTATGTATGATTACCGCAGTTTAGTAAATATACCCCTAAAAGTGCGGTGGGAAAAATAAGAAGAGAACAGGATAGAACAGAACCCTTAAAAGCAATTGAGGACAAGTTGAAGAGAAAGTGGTGGTTAACAGTGTCAAAAGCAGCAGAAAGAATAGGAAATCAAAAGATCAACCAGTTGTCCAGGTACTGTAAATCAAAATGACTTCCCTTGATATATAATTTTATATTACAGGGATATTGTAAATTAAATGTTGCTACAATTTCCAAACATTTTGCTCTTAAAGTAAGATATGTTTATCATCAAGTCTCAGTGGATAAATTTATCTCAGGATAAATACGTTTTATTTGACTTAGGAAAACATAGTTTTAAATATCCAGTTCTGATTAGATTCCAAGAGGAAGATTACAATACGAGTAGCACGGTTCACATTTTCTGCAAGAAAATTGCTTTGAAGCCTTCATATTGAGACATTAGGTTTAAATGATAATAAAGTATGTTGTGGCAATCAATGACAAGGCTGCCTCATAAATCTCCAATGTGTTTTTAAGTAACTAAAAAATATATCTGTCAGTGAGATAGTAGAAATTTTTGGAAAATTTGGCAAACATATATTACGGCGTCTATCTGAATTTTCCAGAACATTTTATGCAGTGGCACCAAGGTAAGAATAGATGGCCCAGAAGGACTACAAAAAGGGACTGCTACTTCTGGAGATAGCTCTGCAATTGTAAGTATTTACTTCTGGGACTTTTTCTAAATCTTGGGGAAAAAGGAATTCATTTCATTAAAGCTGATTAATCAGTGTAAATTTGAATCCAGTATATTTGTTAAATCAGTCAGGGCCTAGTATCAGCAAACAGCTTTAATTTAAATCAAATCAGAGTATAACTTAGCATAAAAGGAAAAACAATATTTTCTTGTTCTAGAGACCTTTATAAAGAGGCCTTCTAGATAGGGGGCAAGAAACATGTGAAATTGTTTTAAATAGGTGCTAAAGCCAAGTAACAGATCAAAGGGGCATTTTGAAAGACTCCCTCTATCCAAGCAAGGGGTATTATGTAGCAGCCAGCTTTAAATAAGTCTTCTTTCCCTCCCTCCCCGACTCCTACTCACCCCTGTGATAATCATAGCTTTATAGGTGCTTAAACCTCTTAAAGGAAAGAAACTGCCATATTCACTCTCAGGTACAGTTGTTTATCCTCATTGGGAATATATTAAAGACCTGAGATTAATTAAGCTTGAGGTTAACAAAGTCCATTAAACATATTAGGTATAGTTTTATTAGTATAAGTATCCCCAGCAAACCTTAGTAAGTAAACAACTTAAATGTCTAAATACAACATTAAAACTAATATGCAGACAGCAGTCCAGCAGCAAGATTGGGGCTTTCCAGTATTTTGCATTGAGTATCACTTGTATGGTTTTCTCCCATTTGGTGAGGGATCTTACATGTGCACTAGATGCAAGGAGCTCTTTGCTTTCAGGGAACGAGTCTGATCTCTGGAGGCTAGAGTAGCAGACTTGGAGGACATAAGGAACAGAGAGGTACAAAGATGAGACCAACAGGGATATAGTACTGAAGTCCCACCTCAAGTCTGGTAGCATCCCCGTTGCCATGGAGGAGAGAGGTCACATGACAGGACAGCATCACCCTGGTGTGGCAGAAAGTGATCCTTTAGCAAGGGCCTGTCCTCTCGGTGATGTAAAACCCTCTCACACCGAGGAGGTTTCTCCAGGGCCATGTGCCCATGAGGGAAGGGTTAAGACAGCTGTTATAGTTGATGATTCGATCATTAGGCATGTAGATAGCTGGGTGGCTGATAGATGTGAGGGCCGCTGGTAACATGCCTGCCTCGTGAGAAGGTGGCAGACCTCATGTGCCACCTAGACAAGGTCTTAGATAGTGCTGGGGAGGAGTCTGCTGTCTTGGTACATGTCAGTACCAATGATATAGGAAAGTGAGGTAGATAGGTTCTAGAGGCTAAATTTAGTCTTTTAGTTAGGAAGTTGAAATCCAGAACTTTCAGGGTAGCATCCTCTGAAATGCATCCAGTTCTATGCATAGGACTAAAAGGCAGGCAGAACTCCAGATTCTCAATGTGTGGATGAGATGATGGTGCAAGGAAGAGGGTTTTGTATTTATTAGTAACTGGGGAACATTCTGGGGAAAGGAGGGACTTTTCAGAAGGGATGGGCTCCACATTAAATGGGATGGAACCAGGCTGCTGGCATTAACCTTTAAAAAGGAGATAGAGCAGCTATTAAACTAGATAATAGGGGAAAGCTGACAGTCGCCCAAGAGCGCATGGTTCAGAACAATGTATCCTTGAAGGGTACTAGCAAAAGACTGAAGTTGGGCATATCAATAGAGAGGTTTCAATAAAGGCAAAAGTAACCCAAATGCCCTTGAGTACACAGAAGACAGAGCTAAATGACTGCAAATTACGCCTCCTACCAAGAACCACATTAATATGAATAAAATACAGCCTCTAAAATGCTTGTATGCAAATACTAGAAGTCTAAAAAATAAGATGGGAGAGTTAGAATATATAGCTCTAAATGAGAGGTAAGATATGCTTGGTATCTCAGAGACTTGGTGGAAGGAGGACAACCAGTGGGACTCTGTGATACCTGGGTATAAACTGTATCGTAATGATAGAGCAGATCAAATTAGTGGAAGGGTTGCATTCTATGTTCGAGAGAGCATTGAGTCACAAAGGATTAAAGTTTTACAGGAAACAAAATTCACTGTAGAATCTCTATGGATTGAAATTCCATGTAAAAAGGGGAAGGGGAAAGCGATGGCAGTGGGGGTGTATATCGACCGCCTGGCCAGGATGAACAAATGGATTATGAAATGCTCAAGGAAATCAGGGAAGTTAATAAAAGTTACAGCATAGTGATAATAATGGGTGATTTCAATTACCCCTGTATCGAATGGGTCAGCGTCACGGCAGGACATGCTAGGGAGATAACGTTTCTAGATGAAATAAATGACTGCTTTTTGGAGCAGCTAGTTCATGAACTGACAAGAGGGGAAACCATTTTGGACCTAGTGTTTAGTGAAACACAAGATCTGTTGCAAGAGATAAGGGTGTTAGGGCCACTTGACAATCGTGATCATAGCATGATCGCGTTTGATTTTATAAATGGAGGAAGGATGGCAAGGAAATCCACAGTACTACCTTTTAAATTTCAAAAGGGAAACTATAATAAAATGAGGAAAATAGTTAAGAAAAAACTAAAAGAAGAAGTTGCAAAGGTTAAAGATTTACATCAAGCATGGGTGTTGTTTAAAAATACTATCTTGGAAACCCAGACCAGCTGTATTCCACGCTTTAAGAAAAGTGGAAGGAAGTCCCAAAAACTGCCAGCATGGTTTAAAAGAGAGGTCAGAGAGGCTGCTGTTGCCAAAAAAGCATCTTTCAGGAAATGGAAAAAGGAGCCAAATGACGAAAACTGGTAACATAACCACTGGCAAGTTAGATGCAAGGCATTGATAAGGCAGGCAAAGAGAATTTGAGAAGAAGCTTGCTGTGGAAGCAAAAACAAGTAATAAAGACTTTTTCAAGTACAATCATAACAAAAAACCTGTGACAGAGTCAGTTGTACCATTAGATGATAGAGGGGTAAAAGGGGCACTAAGAGGGGACAAGGCCATAATGGAGAGACTGAATGAGTTCTTTGCTTTGGTCTTTACTGAGGAAGATGCAGGAATGCTACCCATTACTGAAATGGTATTTAAAGGTGATGCTGCAGAAGAAATGAAAGAAATGTCGATATTCTGGGAAGATGTATTGCAACTATTTGATATAGCAAATCAACTGGACTGGATGGTATACATCAAAGGGTGTTGAATGAACTAAAATATGAGACTGCAGACCATTAAAATTATTTGTAATACCTGAAGACTGGAGGATGGCTAATGTAACGCCAATTTTTAAAAAGGATTCCAGGTGTGATCAAGGCAACAACAGACCGGTGAGCCTGACATCAGTACCCGGAAAACTGGTAGAAACCATTTTAAAGAACAAAATTACAGAACATGTAGATAATCATGGCTTAATGGGAAACAGCCAACATGGCTTTAGCCAAGGAAGGTCTTGTCTTACTATTATGTTATATTTTTTTGAATGTGTGAATAAACAGGGAGACAAATTGAGTCATTATATAGTATGTCTGAATTTTAAAAAAGCCTTTGACAAGGTCCCTCATGAGAGACTCTTGGCAAAATTAAAAAGTCATGGAATAGGAGGCAGTGTATTATTGTGGATTAGGAACCGTTTAAAAGATAGAAAGCAGAGGGTAGGGCTAAATGGCCAATTTTCCTAATGCAAAAAGGTGAATCCCAGGGATCTGTGCTGGATCCTCTGATTTTTAATAAGGGAGGCCCAAAAAAGTGAGAACATTTCCTAAATTAAAAGCTTAAATAGTTTACTTATCTACCTTTTTTAGCTATATAATGTCTTTTTTTTGACAATTTTCGGTCGCCATCTTTTTTTTTTAATTTGTCAATCGTTTACATCTGTCTTTTTGAATTTTAAAATAACTTATATGCTACGAGATGTTCTCACTTTTTTTGGGCCACCCTGTATATTCGTAAATGACCTGGAAATGGGAATAACAAGTGAGGTAATCAAATTTGCAGATGACACAAAATTATTCAAAGTTGTTAAAACCCATGAAGATTGTGAAAAATTGCAAGAGGACCTTGATAAATTGAAAGACTGGGCATCCAAATGGCAGAAGAAATTTAATGTGGACAAGTGCAAAGTTATGCACCTAGAAAAGAATAACCTCAACTATGGTTACACAATGGAAGGTTCCACATTAGGAACCACCACCCAGGAAAAAGATGTAGGCATCATCATGGATAACATGTTGAAATCCTCTGCCCAGTGTGCAGCGGCAGCCAAGCGAGAAAATAGAAAGCTAGTTATCATAAGGAAAGGAATGGAGAATAAAACTAAGGATATTATAATCCCTCTGTATCGTTTCATGGTGCGACCGCACCTTGAATATTGTGTGCAGTTCTAGTCACCGTATCTTAAAAAGAATATAGCATTATTAGAAAAGATACAAAGAAGAGCCTACAGGAGCTCTCCAGATCAACCAACAGTAAGGATTTAAGGGTTTGTTTTATTTTATTAAATTGTTAGCTCTCTGACTGGGAGCTCTTAAAAGGGTTTTTTGTACATTTTTAAAGCAAGGTTACTTTCTTTTTGGTGCTTTAGTGGGAATTTCCTTGAGCACAGTAGGTGGTTGAACTCCAGTAGCCTCCTCAGCTTTGGGAACTGCTAACACCTAATCAGGAACAGGGTCAATGGCTTTACTGAAATCTAAAAACATCACATCTAGGGCTCTCCCTCGGTCCAACTCCCTGCTAACCCAGTCAAACAAAATCAATCAGATTTGTCTGACAAGACCTGCTTCTAGTGAATCCATGCTGCCTCAGATCCTGTAATCCGCTGGACTCCAGAAACCTCACTATTTTCTCTTTCAGCAGCGTTTCCTATAATTTACTCACAACCGGTTAAACTAACTGGCCTGTAGTTTTCAACCACATCCGCTTTTGTGTAAAGGGACCAGATGTGCCTCTCTCTAGTCCTTTGGCACCACTCCTAACTCCAATTAGGCATTGAAAAGGTCAGTCAGTGGAGCTGCTAGAACATCCTCAAGTTCCCTCAGTATTCTAGGGTGTATCCCATCCGGTCTCATCTCTTTGTCTACTTTAAATTTAGCTAGTTTCTCACGAACATAGTCTTCTGAAAATTGTTCAAGATGCCCCTCACTTCTGTTACTGTTTGTGGGTGTTTTCTAAGGTCCTGTTCCTAGTTCTTCATCTCTGAACACAGAAAATAACTATTTGTTAAGCAATTCTGCTTTATCCTCATCAGCTTCTACATATTCCTCACCTTCACCCTTGAGTCTGACAATACCACTTTTGCCCTTCCTCTTCTCAATAACATATCTGAAAAATGTCTTATCCCCCCATTTTATTGCATTGGCTATTTCCTCCTCTTTCAGAATCTTTGCTTTCCTGACTACTTTGCTAGCTTCTCTAAGTTTTTCCAAATATAGATTCTGTCTTCCTCTCTCTGTGATCTCTTGTATTTCATGAAGGCCTCCCTCTTTTTCTTCACCTTTTCAGCTACTTCTTTCGAAAACCATAGCGGTCTCCTTTTCCTTTTATCTTTATTTACCATTTTAACAAAAAGGTCGATTGCTCTTAAAATATCCCCTTTTAGTTTTGCCCACTGTTTTTCTACATCCCCCAGCTGTTCCCATCCCGCTAATGACTCCCTGAGATATTAGCCCATCTTGGCAAGGTTAGTTTTCCTAAAGTCTAAATACCAGCGAGCTCTGTACAGGGGCAGAAGGGGGAGGGCCAAGGGAGGAGCGAGGGCAGGCCAGAAGCGTGACCCCCTACCCCAGATGTTCAGGGCCGATTCCATTGTTGGCCCTGTACATCCGGGGTTGACAATCTGCACAGGGGACTTATTTCACCTCAGAGGTGGAACAAGTCCCCCTAGATTTGGGCAAAGGGAGTATCTGGGCCTGTAAAAAGAGGTGAGGAGGTACAGGTGATTCCTCGCATCCCGACCCTGGGCACAATAGACCCGATTGGGGTTGGGAGGCGTGGAAAGGACCACTGCTGTATCTGCCAGTGATTGGGGCTCCTGCATGGAGTCATAGTGCCTTGGAAATTGGATGCCATGGCACCACGGCTCCATGCAGGAGCTAGGCTGAGTTAGCCGGGCAGGGCTCTGGACGTCTGGGGTGCCGGAATCAGGGCACGGACTAGATATCCAGGTCCTATGCCGTGATTCTCCTTTTTTCAAAACATACATAGTAAGTTTACAATGTATTTGGTGGGAAACAAGGCTAGGGTATGTTGGATCATTTTGACATTGCCTAAGTCAGAGGGAGATGGGGGTCCCTAATGTCCATCTCTATTATTAGTGTGCATGTTTGAGGGCAGTTCAATGCTTGTTTGGAAGGTTGTTGGTTTTCTTCTTGGATAAAGTTGGAGGAGAGTTTGTTGTCTCCTGCTCCTTTGTGGGGGGTCCTCTTTCTGGGGGAGCCTACTGACACTCAAAGGGCACTTTCACACCACTTTTTAGGGGCTCTGGTCAAGGTGTGGTGCATAGTGTGTGAAATGATTTGCATATTTTTCCCTCATTTCCCTTTGTACGCCATTGTTAGCATTTTGCTTTTGCTAGGGATTTGGTGATAGGGGACTAGCATCCTGCTCAGATGCCCTGGTTGGCATTCCTATTTGAGGAAGCTGAGTTTGCGGCCAAAGGTCAGCTAAAGGCAGTATGTGGATTTCCTCTTAGTTTTTTCCAATTCTTTCAGTTGTGACATTTTGGAGAGTCAATTTCCCAGCTCGTGGAGGTATTGTGTAATCCTAGGGTGCGGGAGCATGTGCTCTTTGAGTCTAGAAGATGAAACAGTTTATTTTGTGCTTACATAGAACAAATTAAGAAAATGTGGTGGGGGTTGCTTCTTCAGTACCCAATCACAGGAGTTGAGACAAGATTTTGGGGGAGAAATCAGAGGATTTTTGGTGTGATATTTGGGAGTACACTCATTCTTGCTCAAAATACTCAGGATTGAGTTATTTGGCAAATGTACATAACTCCAGTGGCACTTTTCCGGTGGGGTAAGGCAGTGTGAGCTGAGAGGCGACTTGGAACTTAATGGTGGCGGATTGACTTTCTAGGGAGATCTATTGAATGAAGAGTCTTACTTTTGAGTTGCGGGGTAAATCTGGTCATGTTAATAAGGTGTGGTTGCTGTTTTTGGACTCTGGAGCCCTCTAGGTATGAAAGTGGCCTGTCGGAGCTATAGTCTGATGTTTACTTGGATAGTCCTGTCTTTTGATTGTGGGTAGATTCTGCTTTCCGGGTTTTGGGTTCTTATCTGTTTGGGGAGAGAGGGGGAGGATGGCGGTATGGATTTTACAGAGCAGGGTGCGTGTAGGTTGGTTATTGGTGTGGGGGTAGGAATTGGGGCAATAAGGTTTAGTGGGTGTTCTGGATTGCTGTTTCCCTTCCCTTCTCTTGCCACCTCAGGATGGTTGTTCCTTTTCTTTTATTCCTGGCTTCCGTCTTATCTCCCATATATTAGGGTCTTCCGGGGTTTTTAGATGGTAAGGGGCAGGGAAGTTGGGGAAGGTTGTTTCAGGGTTTTCTTAGGTTTCTGTATATCGTTGATATGGTTTGGGTCTGTTTGTTCTTTTTCTTGGTGTTGCGAGAAGGAGCTCTCACTTTCGTTTTGTTATCCTGCTACACAGTTGCTGATTGTATGCTTATGTATTTGCTAATCTGAATAAAAAGATTGACACAAAAATAATGGCACACCTCCTCCTGCTTTAGTGCCTGAGGGACAGAATAAGCTGTATAAATACATTGGAAGATAGTGATTAAGAATGGATTTGTCCCCATCTCTAAGCCAGGTTTCATTCAAACATAAAGAGGCCAATTCCAAAAATATGAATGTTCAGGCAGCAGGCACATCCAAATGAAAACGTGCAGGATAGAACCTGATTCCACACACGCAGGGATAGATGCACTTACATGCACAGAATTAACCACATAGATATGCTAGGCGCGGCACGCACACAGCACAACGTTATACCAAGATGGGTATACCCTGATATTGGCTTTGTACATCCCCACGCTTTCCGTATTCTGAAAAGATGTACATCTGCGACCCTGCCCATCTCTATGATAAACTCGCGAATGGCCATACCCCCCAATAAAACGTGCAGCTATGAAGCTGCTGTGGGCTGAGAAAGTGCTGTAATGAGACTGAATAACAATGAAAGTTGGCGATACTTATAGGTGGAGGCAAGTTAGACAATAGAAACTAGTCTGTGGCATGCCCAGAACACTACAAAGCAATTGCAGTGCACAGTAATGTAGCAGGCTATCTGTGAATTGGGGTATTGAGCAGAGGAGTGCAGGGTGGGTCAGGTTGCTGAACAGGGGATCAAGGTCAGTATTTTTCTAATCATAGAGCATGTTAATGCAAGCTGATTATGTGGATATATTTAATGCACTGAGACCACTTATGGTGAGATGCCACACACACTGTGCAGTCCACACCTATTTTCCACCCATATCCTATCTGTTAGTGTGGGATGTTTATCATGCTGGCTGTTTTTAGTGCACAGTAGGCCATATTATTCTTTTTTATCATGCTGGCTGTTTTCAGTTCGTGGACCCGCACTAATGGTTACATTGCATTAAATAACATGCTAATTACGTAGGGCTAAAGGACTGGTACCTGTAGCTTGTTCATATCAAAAAAGCTAGAACCAAATAAATTGGATTCCTTTTCCAAGCCTGCGATGCTACAGATTCACTTTTTGCTGAATACTGTGCGCATGGACACAGAAGACCACTGTTTTGTTCTGCAGGTTGCTGACAGTGGATTTTTCCCTTGCCTGAGACTGTTTCTGAGGACCTTGGAAGTTTCAACAATGTGCTGGAACCCTGGTCATCTGTGTACAATTCTGGTTGCTGCTGCTCAAAAAAGATATAGCCTAATTAGAAAAGGTACAGAGAAGGGCAACCAAAATGATAAAGGAGATGGAACAACTCTCCTAAGAGGACAGGCTAAAGAGGTTATGACTTTTCAGCTTGGAGAAGAGGCAGCTGAGGGGGCATATGATAGGGGTCAATAAAATCTTGAGTAGAGCAGAAGGGGTAAACATGAATCAATTGCTTATTATTTCAAAAAATTCAAAGACTAGAGGACCCACTATGAAGTTACAAAGTAGTGCATTTAAAACAAATAGGAGAAAACAATTATGTGTTGAGAGAAAAAATAAGCTATGGACCTCATTGCTGGAGAATATGGTAAAAGCAGTTAGCATAGCTGGGCTTAAAAAAAGTTTTATCTTCTTATATGTTCTATAGATTGTAAATATATACATTACACTTTTATAGTGGTAAGATGTAAGAGTTTAAAATTCTAGTTAGATTGTTAAGCCTGATTTGTAGGTTTTGTAAAGTGCATAAAAATGAAAATCATGGCCTTGTCTTTTCCACTCAAGGAAGTGGAGTCAGGATTTGAAAATAGTGAGGGAAACAAGATGTATGAGGGAACTTCGATAACGGGTAAAATGTGTCTATCTTAAGTCCAAAATGTTGTTTTCGAGCAGAGGTGTATGTTCAACTGCTGGGAGCTACAGCAGTACATATAATAGACAAACTTCCAGAAGTAACTGTATAGCTGGCGTTTTAATAGTGGGAGGAAGACTGCAAGAGAAAAGGAGCCAATTGTCTGAGAGCAAACATGCATTTTTTGAAAATAAACTTCTGGGACATACTCTCTTTTTAAAAGCTAAAAGAAAACCAAAATGTTTTTCAACCTGCATGTTTAGGATTTTTTGCTGGCACTGGATAATATAGATAGTTAATTTATTTGCTAATTTCAAGGTGCCAAGAGTACAATGAACATAGGGAACAATGCACAGTCACAGCTGCCAGAGACAGGATCTAATAAGTCCCAGTCACCTTCCTCTAAAGTCACTGTAACTCTTCCATATGGTGGTTTTTCAATTTAGCTTCAGCTCTCTCCTCTGACTCCAGCATAAACACACAAAGCCACAATGGCATGATGTAGTCACCCTAGAATTGGGAGCTGTATCTTGTCCCAGTAATGTCAACAGCTGTCTTCTAACATTTAACCATGCAATGATGATTCTATTTGAAAAAGGAAAAAAAAAGGAAATAGTTACACAAACACGATGAATTCAGTTTGACCATCAGGCAAATCCATTAGATAGCCATAATGTGCTCAGCTGGAAATCTGTTGAAATAGCATTTGGTATCTCCACTGTTAGTCTACATATAATGAAATATTTATTACAGTATGGGGAAGCAGGAATATTTTTAGCAGTATCTGAGTAACTTATCTCCATGGCAACCCCTTACCTTCCTGCACTGTTGTCATTACATATAATGTTGTCACATTAATAATAAATAGAGCACATGTAACACATTTGACTGCTCATTGGCTTTAAGCCATAGATATTTCTTTGTTTTAAATATAATGTTGGAAATACAGTATGCAAAAACTCTGAAAAGTTTTCAGCTTTAGTTGGCCAGTTTGGAACTCAAACATTATTACTGCTATTTATAACTTGCAATGCATTGCTTTTTTGTGGCAAGAAGATGATCACACGCACACAAAGATGTATGATACTGAGACCCACAACCACCCCTCCGCTGCTTCCTCCTCACTATGCAAGTGCAAATACACACACACATACAAACACACACACACACACACAAGGATGTAGTAAGGATTATGTGTAAGAAACTGAGACCCATAAGCACAATGTCCACTGCTTCCTCCTCGCTCTACACACATATCCTCACACAAGGAGCCACCTCCTTCCCCTTCAATCTATACAAAATCATGCTGCTCGACTAATCTTCTGCCAGCCTCACCTTGCCCACATTACTCCTCTTCTCAAATCACTTCACTGGCTCCCTGTCCTATTCTGCATCCAATTCAAGCTTCTCCTGCTGACCTATAAGTTCATTCACTCTATGGCCCCTCAGTACCTCTTATCTCTTATCTCTCCCTACATCCCTGCTCAAAATTTGTGCTCCGCCAACAAATTACTTCTATCAATGCCTTTAACCTGCACTGCAAACTCCTGACTGCGCTTCTTTCACCTTGCTGCATCATATGCCTGGAACAGCCTACCTGCGTCTGTGCACCAGGCATCCTTCCTGGCCCTCTTCAAATCCAGGTTGAAGACCCACCTCTTCACCGTTGCATTCAGATCCTGACTTCCATCCTCATCTTACCCTGACCCCCGTCTACGTTTACGACCAAACTATACCACACCGTACCTTCCGCAGAAATGTCTAATGCTCTGTACTGTTCTAACTAGATTGTAAACTCTGATGAGCATGACTCTGACGGGCAGGGACTGTCTCTTGTATGTTGGCTACCTCTTGTAGGTTAGCTGTGCAGCACTGCGTGCGTGGCGCTTTATAAGTGCTAAATAGTAGTAGTAGTAGTGATTTCAAACTGCAGTGTTAAGGAGCACTCCTCTGATCTTAAGACTATAATATATTGGTAGTTCCATCTATCCAAATTCTCTGAATGGCCTTCCATCAAGATAGAGCTTATTCAACTCAAACATCTAGCCTGTTGAATTTTCTACCTTTAGCTTTGGAAGTGTCTTCATGATCTAGAAGATTTTCAGAGAAGATTAAAAACTTGGCTTTTTATAAAATGCTATATTTAAGAAGGTTGATTGTTTTTCTGCTTTCAGTGTTATTTTTATTGTCATGATTATTGGTTTATATTTATGCTGTTGTTATTGCATTTATTTCTTTGTATTGATAACATCATAACTGTTGTTCTTTTTACTTTGTAAACCACCCGGAGTGTATTACAGATTTGTGCAATCTGGGCAGCCGATTTTATAAGGGACTTGGGAGTTGAGCAGTATTTATGCACATAAATTCCTCTCTGCGCACTCTCTTCCCTTTCTTTCTCTCTCCTTGGCTTCCCTTTTCTCTTCTCTCTCTCTCTCTCTCTTTGACCCCCTCTATATGTTTGCTCTGTTGGGCTGTCTGTCTCTATGCATGCTTGTATGTCTTTATATGGGGCAGTCTTTTTCTGTGTGGCTATGTATAAATCAGTATGTGGCAGTGGGACTGTTATAGGTACTGGATATAGATTGCTGGTGGTGGGTGTGGTGTTGCTGGTGGTAGGTGTTTTTTTTGCTGGTGATGTATTGACTAGGTACAATATGTGGTGTGTATGGATGGTGGTTGTATGCTTTGGCTTGGAAATGGGCGAGGCAACAGATGAGGAAGAAATACACTCTGCAGAAGGTCTATAGTTTTAGGACACAATTCCTGCATTTGTCAGAGGAGCAATGCATGTACCAATTTATGACAACAAGGAAACAGAGCTTTCTGAGTAGATGATAAAAACATTGGGCCCAATTTTCAAAGCCCTAGGTGTGTGCTACACATGTAAAAGCTGGCCTTACCTGTGTAAAACCGCCATAACCGTCTAAACCAGTTATTCAACAAGATGGCTTGAATCAGAGAGGCCCAGCTATGTACACAGCACCAAGCACTGAGGCCTGGGGGCAGAACAAGGGTTTGTCACCCTGAAACCTGCATAAAGTGGATTTTCAAAAGCTGTGTGCGCCACCATTGGACATCACAAACCACAAAAGCTTAAGCGATGTTTCCCGGCACATACAACCGCTGATAGTGAGCGGTGAACCCTTGTGCCATGTAGTGCAGCCACATAGAAGTAGCACATGTAGGGCACAGCTATGTTTGCAGCCATCCCAGCCAGCAGATCCCTCAACTACATCTCTGTGCCATGCCCCTGCCACCCTCCCAATAGGCCAGCCCTTGTCACTGTCCCCCATTGCTCCACTCCAAATGCCTGACTGCTGCACAAGCAATATGTTGGTGTCCTCTCACTGCCACAGTGTCGCTGACCATTACATATTGTACCCCACCCTGCTAGTAGATGGTGTGTTGTATGCTGTCCATAGCAGCCCATAGACTGTAACCAAGGCATGTCCCATGCTCATGTGCACATCTCACCTTGCCGTCACAGGTGACAGTGGATATCTCCTGAGGACTGGCTTCTGACACCATTGCACTACCTCATGAGCTGGCAGAAGGAGTGGTACAATGCCACCCATCAGCAGACCCAGGCAGTTGTGGAGCGAACAATAGAGGTGCTGAAGACCCCTTCCAGTACCTCTACAGGAGAGGCAGGGAACACTTCTAAAGTCAGATATTTGCATTCTGCTACATACTTCACAAACCTGCATGGATACGTGGATTGCTGGACCCAGAGACAGTGGTTTTGGAGGAGTGGGAGGTCACAAAGGCATCATATGGTGATGGGGCAGAAGCCAGGAGCCAGCAGCAGGCCCGGGCACTGACCCACTGTGCACGGCTGATACGTGACAGTTTCTGATGTGACTGCCGCACACCAGAACCTGGATAGAATACACACAATCACCAATAAAGTGCCTAAAATTACACTACATATGCAGAGTGAATATTTCCCACCATGTGTGTCCCCTGTCCTTGGGCTCCCCATCAGCCATGGACACTTGCTGACACATGCACTGTGATGCAGTGGAGCGATGTCCAATGATGTGCTGGCAGCATCATCACCCTCCCTAGGAAAGCAGGCCAATGGACATGGGTCAGGGATATCAGGTGGCTGTGCTGGTGTACTGGCAGCCCTAGCACCCAGCCCCTGCACCAGCACGAAGCCCTCAAAATGCACAGGGAACCAGCGATTGTTGCCTGGTATGCTGCCATTTCCCTCATCACATGCAGGTGTCCCTCCAGATGGTGCGCCATGTGCAGGTGCCTCAAATTCTGCCTTCCTTGCCTGTTTGGCTGCCTGCAGGTCCTGTGGTATACCATGCAGCTCAGACTTTATTCCTTCAGTACTGGCCACTAGATGCGTGCCCCCCTCCTGCAGTAGTTCCTGATCCATATCAGTGCCCCCTGCGTCCACAGAGTCATCCAGGATGGCAAACTGTAGCTCAGCGAGTGGGGCATCATCCATCTCCATCTCCCCAGCACTGTCAGACACACTGGCCTGCTCCCCTGCCCTGGGTGGTGCACCAAACTGCTCCTCTGCCTTAGGTGGTGCACAGACTACTCCTCTGCCCTGTGCTGCATCCTCTGCCCTGTACTGCATTCTGGCTATGCACTGGCATTATCTGTGGTGGGTGTTGAGTCTCCTCTGATGTATCACTTTCAGGCTGTGAGGGTAGGGTCCCTTGCAGGTCTGTTGGAGAGCAAAGGTGACAGAGGTTAGTGAAATTGGTTGCCAGATCAGCCTATAGGGTGCCACCAGGCCCACTATGGAGCTGGCAGGTGTATTTCCAGTCTGCACCATTCCCAACCCATGCAGCACCCAAGGTCTGACAGGCAAGCAAGCCCTGGGTGGATGGAGCCATGGTGGGGACACATACTTAGCCATCATGATGTCACCCAGGCCGTGGGAACCCCTACTCACCCTCCTGTGTGCCTGGGGTGGAGCTATCAAAGACCACAACCCCTGAGATGGAGACATCCTCCACCATCTGCAGCACCTGTTCCTCCAGAGGGGTGAGTCTGCACTGCTGTTCAGGTGGCAGCCTGTTGTTGCTGGACCACTTCTCTTTCACAGCCTGCCGTTCCATCCGCCACTTCTTCTTGATATCCTCCCTGTCCCTGATGTGGTGGTGGATGTCATTGGCCCTCCTAATGATGTCATGCCATGCTGACAGCTGTGAGCTTATATCCTTTGCCACAAAGAGGACATTGTGCTGCTTCAGGATGAGTCCCAGGGCCATAGCGGTCTCGGATGGCGTAAAATTTGCTCTCTAGGTTCGCTTTGCCCCTCTTGGCACCATGTTTACCATTGTGTAGCTCAGGTGCTATGGCGGTGTGAGGCTACCTGTGTACCCTTTAACACATACAAGGTTATAACGTGCAACCACACGATGCCCCATCCAAAGACATATCCAGTACCTGTGTAGGTTCCTGAGTGCCGATGGTATGAAAATCTGTGTGCAGATAGCTTCCATAGGATGACATAGCCACACACCACTGTGTGACAGCAACATATGGGTGCATGGATGCCCAGACAGTAATACCTGGGTACAACAGATAGCACAGTATGCAGGCATGGCTGTGGTGTCATGCAGACAGGTGCATGACATCGCTCCAACCATGTACCTCCACAGGGCAGGGGGCATCCTGTGTATGTAGTGCTGCTGTGCCACACACTTGCTGACCGCCGCCCATTCTGCAAGGGTATGGCACAGAGGCACTAACAGCAGCAGCCACCCTGCATGGCTATGGCACAGAGGCACTACCTATGCAGAGTTGGGGCTGCAGTCATTCTGCATGTGTGGTGCCTCTGTGCCATACCCACACACATGGACATGACCCACAGGGCACACACCCCATGCCCATGACCCCCAGATCCACACCCATGGTCCCCTACACCATTCACACAGACATGCCACCCTGCCCCCACAAAACAGACAACACCATTTGATTTCAAAACGGTGACAGTTTATTTGCAAACCTGTAACAAATATAACAATGGTAGAAACAGCAGTATAAAGCCAACAGCAGCACAAAATGACAGTGGTCCACACAGCAATGGGGACATTGCATACCCATGTCCATGGCCACACAGTCTGTCCCATTACAACCCATCTCAGGGCAAACCCTGGCATGGGGACAGCCTATGGTGCAGGGGGGCCCTGTTTTTGCCCTGTCACTGCAGCAGTGAGGGCTATGCCAATGGTCCTTGCTGCGGTCCACATGTCCTCCCTGTGGAGCTGTACCTCTGCCATCAGGGTGGCTGGACCCCAGTCACTGGATGGATGAGAGGTGGTGGCACAGAGGGGCCAGGTGCAGCATGGCCATGGCATGCCCATGGGTGCTGATATGGCTGTGGGGGTCCACAGCTGCAGAAGGTGGACCACTGCTCCATTGCCTATTGTGCTCAGTCCATGCCAAGTCATGCAGTGTACACATGGCCCCTGGTAGGGATGTGGGCAGGCATGGCTGTAGGCTGTGGGGCACAGCCAGTGGGTGCAGCTCCTCCTCTGCCTCCCCCACTGGGTGCCTGCTGGCTATGCATTGCACTGCACTGCCAAACCTGGGTCACTTAGAAGGTGGTGCCTGCATTCCTCTCTGCTATCCCCTCTGATCGCTTCTCCTCCTCAGACTCTCTGCCCTGCCCATGGCCCTCTGATCCCTCCTCCTCCTCAGACCCCCCATCCCACTGCCATGCCGTGGCTCCCTCACTGCCCTCCCCCTCTGTGGTGCTGTCCTCTGATGCAGTGTCACTGGACGTCTCCTCCCCATCACTGCTCTAGATACTGCTCGGCTCTGCACCTCGAGTCAGCTGTGCTAGCACTGGACCACTGGTCCTGGGTGGTGCCCATGTTGGGGAGGGGGGATTAATGTTCCACACAGATGTGGCCCTGATATGGGACTGGCGTACCTCTGGGAGGCCTGCACATGCATTGCACAACCCACCTTCGGGCTACAGGGGCATGCCGCCCTACAGTGCATACTGCATGCCCTCCCCTTTGCCCACCTCCAGCCATCTCTGTTCTCCCCCTCACATGCCCAGATGTGACTTTCCAGCTCCACCTGGGAAATGGACACCCATATGGGGCAGTGTGGGTAGGTGCACAGTGTGCACCTGGGGCCACTGCTGGAGGTGTGTGCCCCTGTACTGCCCTCCGTGATGTACCCTGGCCATGTGTGTGTGCACCTGCATGTATTGGGTGTGGCTGGTGTGCACAGAGGATGGCACGGCTGCCCCAAGCACATCTCCATCAATTCATATGTGGGATCTGCCACCAGGTGGTCTACCTGCACCTGTCTGGCAGCCATGGCTGCCACCCTCTGCATCTGTTGGGCCACACTGTGTACTCCACTGACTTTCCTCGGTCACCAGCTACTCCCTGATGCACTTCAGCTGGTTTGGTCGCTTCCAGTACAGTGTCTGATAGTGGCATTTCAGGGCCGCCAGGGTGCATCGCATGCCATATTCATTGTGGGAAAGAGGGGAGAGGACACAAATGGGCTCAGTTGTGTGCTTCCATATTGCCTCCTCTGTATCCTGCCTCAGCCTGGTGGCCTGCCCATCGTAGGGGCAAGGGCATACCCATGGGTAGCAGGTGTGGGGTCATTGTGATGGTACACCTCTGGCATCTGGCACTGGATTCCTACCCATCGCTCCCCTGGAACTTTGACATGTGCCCTGTGCCACCACCAGCAGTGCTATCTGGGCCACTGATTCACCTGTGTCACCCCTCTGGCCCCTCCGTCCACCTCTGCAGATCCCCCCCTTTCCCTTGCTCTCAACTGTTGCACACAGGCTTACCTTGGCACATGGTACATGGTTGTGGGATGTGTGTGGCCTTGGCCGTAGGCATGTGTCATGCCAGGGAGCATCTACTCCCTGAGGGGCCACAGCACTGCTAGGTTTATTGGGCACCATGCAGGACAGGGTGTCATAGTTTGTGCATGTGCGCCATTACACATCTGCCAGGTTCTGTGGCATTACATCATCAACATGCTGCCACAGCCAGACAGGGGGTGGCAGGTAGTGGTGGCAGGTCTGCTTGCAGGGACAGATGGACAGCAGATATGTGGATTCTCCTACTGGCCCACTCAGACCCATGGGATTGGGTTGCAGGGGCTAGGGAGTGGGGAATGTGTCCAGGGCATCTGCACTGGCTGGCAGTGTATCCTGGGGTGGGCATCCCGACCACAGCTCCCCATGCACCAGGCATTGCCATTGCTGTGCATGCCCTATGGTGTTGCTGCTGCCAACTGCCACAAGGGAATGCAGCAGCCTCCCCACCTGCTTGTCTGGACATGCGTCCTGCTGCAGGCAGCCAAGGATGGTCCAGTCCCCCGCTGACACCTGTTCTGCAAACATCAGGACTGCTACCAGCATGTGGCTTGGCACTACAGCCCTGTCTCCCTATGCAGACATACAGCTATGCCTTTCAGAGTGTGTATGGCCTAGCATAGTGCTCATCCCTCCCAGCCCATTCAGGACTCCTTACTTGCGCAGAGTTGAATGGCCCTCCATATGGCCATGGCTAGCCGCAGGTTTGACCCGCTCCCCCCCCCCCCCCCGGAGTATAGCACCCTCTTATACCACAGCACAGATCGGGTAAGGGTCTCAGACTCATCAGGGCTGAAGTTTGCTGTCCTACTTGCTGTCATGCCACTGGTGTCTATCTTCTCAGCCACAGGAGCTCTTACACAGGCAGCCCATGGGGCCTGCGTGACAGTGTCATCAATGCACAGTACACTAGATGGTTCATGCATTCTTGCCGCCCCGTTTCTCTGGCTGCTGGTTTGGACACATACATGGGTATCACCGGCTAACCTTTGGTTCCGAGCCCGAGTTCTGGACCCTGTGCCTACCCGTCTAAGTCATGCAGGGCGCCTGTTGCTGTGCTCGATTTGTGCTGCATTTTCGCTGCTTGATCATTTTGAATGCGCATGACTCATGATTCAAGCACTTTTCCTGAGCAGGTATCTTTCTGCTGGTATGGAATGCCTTGGCGCCTTGTTGAAAATTGGGCCCATTACTTTCATCCTCTGGGTTTGGATTCACTTTCTTCCTTTTACCTGGCAATCCTATATCAAAGCAAAGCATATTATAGTAGTGAAAGCATGCATGTCTGCCCAATTGTCTACCACATCCTGCTGCAGGATTAGTGGGTCCAGCAGGCTTTCTCTGACTCTTTATTAAAATTAGGGCATCTCATGTGACCCAGACCCCCTGGTCTCTCCAATGTGATGCCATAACAGTGTTTTGTGCTTTGGTCCTTTGCCCATTCTCTAGATTTATAATGTATTCTAAGGTTCTTTAGTCACCTTCAAGAGGGAATGGTGTCTAAAGCTTCAGAATGGACCTACAAGTAAGCAAGTTTTTTTTATATCTCATTGCTCATATTTTATGATAAGGTAGGATAATCCATGAGCAATCTGTGACCTTTTAGCATGCTGACTTGTGGGCATTTTCCTTTAAATGCCTCTAGAGGTGTGTATCAAAACAAGCTGTATATGTGAAGTGAGGTCTTCAGGTTTTCCATAATAGTGCAATGGCCTATGGCTGTGTTCTATAAGATGAATATTTCCTGGCTACAGCCACAGATGCCTGGGCCTGTATCTGTCCATAAGTGACATTTTCCTAGAGTTTGCTCATTTTCAGGCCTGCTTGATTCAGCGCTGTCTTAGCGCCATTGTCTGCAAGGAATATAGGTACTGAATTTCCTCTATCAATGTGTAAACAAATGCAGAGTACTTCAGAAATCATGAAGCATAATAAGGCACAAGTCAAATCTACAGCTCTGAAACCTGCACTTCCAGGTAGATAACCACTCTGTTGACAATGTTTTCACAATGACATGTGTTTCTATATGGCAGCACTCTCAGGGCAAAAGTTGAACTTTAATCATAACACCTGAGTGGTACTTGGGCAAAGGTAAGAAGGACGATTGATTCCTTGCTCTTCTGTACAATCTTGAACTGGAATACCATCTGGCCTTCTTATGCTGTTTGTTGTAATTGCATAGGGTTTAAGAGGAGGGGCTGTTTCAATGCTATTTGAAATGACTAGAAAGAAATATACAATGCTAGTACAATCCAAAATCGGAGAAATTGTTTTATCCAGTGACCATGCTTGTGCTGTGCTTCCTGTTTTTAATCCTAAATAAACGTACACTGTCTAAAATTGAAGCTCTCTGGTCTAACCTTTTAAGGTGAAAGGACAAGTTTCCATTGACGGCTGAATTTAAAGGTCATTGTAGATACCAGTCAACTAAAGCTAGTCACACAACAATAGTAGCAGAGCACAGATTAGTGTAGTCATAAGAAGCAGGATCTTGATGTGCCTTCATGGATTAGATGTGGCTCATAAACTGCAGCAGCTTCTAAGAATTTAGATTTCGTGAAGAACCATCGGATGATGCTTTGACTCAAACACCAGCAGACAAAAGTAACACACTTTTATCATAACTAATTCAAAGGACATTCCAGGACCCTACTAGCCAGAAGAAAATTATCAGAAGATAGAGTGGGAAAGAAGCATTCTCCTGCTGTCCACTCAGAGTAATGCTTGCTCCAGTTGCTTGACCATTAGCACATATATTGCTGCAACATCCCAGAATAGCATAAAAAAATCCCTAGAATAGAAAGAGTGTTCCTTGCTTGAGAGGATGCTTAGGGGATTCTGCCTCCCATGGGGACCTGTCTTCCTTTCAATGTGTGTGATGAATTATATCCCAGCTTTGGGTCAAGGCAGATGGAAGCCCCATTGCCAAATGTAGAAATGGGGATTAAATATGAGGAATACTTAAAGGACTCCAGAGAGAAGAGAGGTCAAAAGAGGTGGATGAGCATTGAATGATCCTGGGGAGCTGGCATTGAGGTGCATTCTTCATGCTCAAGAGCAGACATGACCTGGGAAACCATATGGGAATCCTTTCCAGAGTATAAGGAATCCTCGCCCTGGTCATCCTCAGTTTCCCGCCTTGAGATTGCCAACCTGATGTTCTCCTGAGCACAGGAATCCTCCTTGAGCATCAACAAGGCATAGTACAGTGGTTGTATCTGAGTCGTGGAAGGAAGACAGATGGCAACATGGGGCAAAATGAAAGGATTCTATCTGACCAACCCAAGTGGAGGAAAAGCGAGTGGAAGTGGGAGTAATGGGATCTAACCCTGGTTTTAAACCCATTGTTTTAGCTACTAAGCCATGTCTTCTCCCTTTATGCTGCTCCATGTTGTCTTTCATCTCTTACATGCAGGCTGCTCTAAGCAGCAGCACATAACAGTCCCACTTCTTCAGATCTTCTGTCTATAAAGGGATAAAAGGAAAATAAAAACAATAAAGAAATCAAAGAACATCTTTTCAAGCCATGTATTGGGATTGTCATGACTTCGTGGGCCCTAGGCGGTTGCCTAGGTATATGAAGTGGTGAGAGTCTTTTATTTATAAGAGTGCCTATGGGTGTAGTTGTGGTATGGCAAAAATAACTTCAGCCGAGCAGTGATATAGGCACGCAGGATTTTATTCTCCACAAGGCCAAAGGGAACCTTTACATACAGTCCAAAATATTCAACACAAAGGCGGGTAATTTCCAGAAAAACAGGTAACAAAAATAAACAGCTTCTACATGCAGCTTGTTAATGAACTCAAACAAAGTATTTCTTTATACCATTGAAACAAGGTTGGAAATAAAAACCTCCTTTCCAAAAAAGGGCTTTAAAACGTTTGCAGTCTCTTCAGCAAAACAGCAGTGCCAAACTTTCTCTGCAAAAGGTTTTCTTTCCTTTCTCAAACCAGGTTTCTTTATCTGCCCTTCTAGCAGACTCAATATACTTTGTGTGCAGCCTTTCACATTAAGGGTTAAGCTTTCTCAGGCTTTCTAGCCAACCTAATTTGCATAAACCCCTCAGCTCAGCCTTGGAACACGGCTGCTAGTTTTAATGCTTTCAAAAACCTCTTTAGTTACTATAATAAAACAGGAAGACATTCCATTTCTGTCTCAGAACTAAGCTCTTGGTTTATAGCATTTTCAAAATCCATGCTCTCAGGTTCAGACTCTGTTAGAATAGCCTCATGTTTAAAACCAGCTATCTCTGGCTGCAAACGGTCTAACAATCTCAGAACTTTCTTTAAAGCAGAATCTCTCTTCCTGTGGACAATGCCTTTCCTCTCATACGGTTCCTTACTCTTAGAATGGTTAAAAGTCTTAGCCACGCTCACCTTATTTTGTGGAGATAAGCACCTGGCTGTCCTTGCAGCTGTTGGCTCAATCTCTGTAAAATCTTCTAGGAAACGCTGTGAATTACTCACATGGTCTGTGAACTCTCCCTGACCAGCTTTAAAACCCTTGGCTGGTTTTTCCTCTCTGCTTGGAAACTCAGGTATGGCTTCTTTCACTGTCGGAGTGCCTTTCTTTGGTAATATTCTTGGGTTCCCAGAAACTCTTCCCTTTCTGGAATTTCCTGACCCAATTACCATAGGGCTGGATTCAGGACTGGAGCTTCTGTCTGTCCCTTCTCTTCCTGTAGAAGATTCAGCGTCAGTGGAAGCTGGTCTCCTAAAGCACCTTCCCCTAAGGTTGCCTTCCCCTGAAGTGTACCTCCGTTCTGCTCTCTGAGCACCTCCCTCTCGGGCACTTCTAGGCTGGGCAGTTTGAGGATCTTTCTGCTGGGCTCTCCAGATACCTCCACGAGCTCCTTCCCATCTGCTTGGGATTCCTCTCTGAACTCCTGCTTTGGTTTCCTTCCTGGCTTCATCCTTGGCTTTTTCTCTCTGTTCAAAGTTCCGGTGTTTATACCTGCAGTTTCTCTCACTGCCTGCTGACTCCACCCCTTGCACTCCCTCATGCACAGGCTTGGTTACTAGGGAACTAGGGCGTGTCCCTTGCCTACCAGCTTTCTGTGTGGAGTTTTTTTTCAGATTCAAAAGTTTTAACCCCTGGACTTCTGGTTTCTCTGTCTTTCACTGGGAAAATCCCTGGATTTCTCTCCTCTTTCTTATGTTCTTTCTGGCCTGCGCCGTCACAGGATCCATTTCTATCTTGTTTGGGTATCCTAGACTCCTGTGGGAATGGGGAGTGCTTTTTCTTAGAAGCATGTGAGTCTCAGTCATGTGTTCAGTGAGTCCATTGGTCATAATAGGATTCCTCAGGGATGTTCTACTGCCTAGCCAACATCTTAAAACCACCTACCTGTAAACATGTTCATATATGTGCTGAGAGCTTTGACTCTCTCCTATAGCCGCTCCAGACTGCCATAATCTTGTGCCAGCAATGGCAAAAATACTAGTCACGGGAAGAGAGTATGCATTGTGGCCTCCTTGCCCCGCCTAGGCGGTTGCCTAAAGAAGGGAAAGGGGGCCCTTTCAATGTCCCCTTTATGTGAGCTCCCAGAGCTAGGGCTTCTGGGAGTTGTAGTTGCTTGTACTGAGTTGTAGTTGTGAATAAATGATTAAGCCGAGGGTTTGAAAGCAACACAGGAAATTTATTTGCCTCCTTGGTTCAAGGAACTTCCATAGAAGCTTGGCACATCATATAAGGTAAGATACTTTTCCTCAAAAGAAAGATAACTTCTGTACAAAACTTTTTCCAGAGTCTCTAATTACCTTTGCTTCCCTCAGCAAGGTAAATATCTCTTCACGCCACAAATTATCAGGTTACAGTCTCTGGCTAGCTTTAGCTTCAAAACAGCGTTCTTTAAACTGCAACACTTATACTTTAAGCCAAAACAATGGTCTTTAAACTGCAGCACTTATACTTTAAGTTTTCCTTTTAATTGGATTATCACAGGTTTTGTTAATTGCTCCAGACACATTCAGAATGCAGTCCTGACGGTCTCATGCATTTTAAAACCACAGCAGCAACTTCATATCAAATCATCTTAGGCTTGTTTTAACCACAGACATTCAAGCATAATAAGTCTGGGATTTTCTTCAGATTTACAATCTATAGGTTTTCACTTTACCCTCCAAGATAAAGCACAGTCCATCTCACATTCTGAGAAATCAGATTCAATATCAGCCTCATCTATTTGCATACACTCACAGTCAGACTCTGCAGTCTCCGGACTGGAAACAGCTTGGGACAATGTGGGTTTAATCTCTTCCAGCAGCTTAACAACCCGTTCCCAATGAGACCTCCCTCTTGGCTCAGGGTGTTATCAGGGCACAGGAAATCCTTATCCCATAGCAAGCTATTTAGAACTTCTAAAGAATTCAGCTCCTTTCTTTTAACAGCTCTCTTTAACAGCCTTCCCCGAGGTAAACTTCTTTGACCCAGCTCCTCCTGGAAAGTCCCCGTACCTGGGTTATAGACAGCAGTCTCTTCAGGAATAAACCTCCTGCTTTCTAGACCAGCTGTAGCCTTTCTACCACACTGGCTCTGCTCAAGACTCTGTTGCTGGCTATGAGGAGAGTCTTCCCTTAAGCTGTCATTAGAGTACCTTTCTCTGGGCTCTCTGTTAAAATCCTTTCTTTCTGTTTCCTTCAGGATTTCTTCCACTTCTGTTTCTCTGCTGTTCTCTTGGTTGTGCTTGCTCCTGATTTCTTTTCCGTTCCCCCTTCCGTCTCTCTCACTTCCTGTTCTCTGGGGCTTAAATGAGTGGGGATGCCCTGCACCTTTCCACTCCTCCCTCAGCTGTCTCTCATTACCTCCCTTAGTTGCTATGGTGTTGGGGCGTGGCCTTAGGACAGCAGCTTTAGATATGTTTTTTTTCTCTCCAGCTGAACTTTTAAAGTCACGGCTCCCTGCACTTTCTTTCTGCCTGGAGGTAAAGGTCTGTGTTTTTTCTATTTCCCCGGGCTCTGGAGCAGATTCGTCACCACAGCATCTAGAAGCTGTGTGCGTAGAGATTAAAAATAGTGATAACTTATTGGACCCTGGAGAGAAGAGAGGGAAAGGTCAAAATATGTGAATTCTAAAAGGCCCTGGGGTGCTGACATGTAGAATCATCCTTCATACTCAAGTCCTTTCTAGTACTGCACCTTAGCCTTCCCGTCACTCTGTATGCCACCTCCACCACCCCATGCTCTATGATTGTGCTATGGATCCTCATTGTATCCCCCTTAGGTTCTTATCTCACTAGTGTAGGAAGCCTGCCAATTGAAGTATCTCTATAAACAGATCCAGGCCCAGGGCATGGAGGCCTGGTCCCTGCTTTGCACAGTGATAGAGAGCTGACACTGCTGCTAGTCCTCCATGACAAGGTGAGAAGGAACGTGCCCTTCTCTCCAAATTTTGTCTAGTTCTAGCTGTGGATCACTAACCATGTAGTGGTCCAAAATCACTGCTACATGGTTAGGCTCTGCAGGGGATTCCACTTGGCACCAAACCTATATATTCAATGCCATAGCCACGGCATTGAATATCCAGGGTTAGGGGTGAGTGGGCAGGGCCATACGCTGTAGCGACGCATAGCCTGCCTACTTCAGTATTGGGCCTTTTGTGTCTAAGAGGGGAAGACTTAGTTAATCGGGTCCATAGTCAATTAATACTTTAATCAATATTTGACACTTTTATTCTAATTTTTGTTGAGCCACAAAGAGGCAAAATGCAAATTAGTTGTCCTTTTTCTGGGTTAAATATTATCGAGAACTTGGAAATTTAGCAGCTGGATAAATTTGGAACCTAATTGTTTTCTGCTGTTCTATTCTTAATGGCTTTTCCTTATCAGTGTATGTAGAACCTTACTGAATAACATAACTATGACCTTTACTTAATAACACATTGCATAATGAAATTCTGAACATCTGTGAAATGAATGAGACTTTTCACATAGATATTTACATAGAGAGAAAGGGTTGAACAAAGAATACATTTCTATTGCATTTAAGCATGACCATTCTCCTTCTTTAACAATGTACCAATTCACTGGAAAAAGTTCTAAAAGTTGTTTTTCTTTCTCTTCCGTATATTCTCATTTTTCCTCCAAATTGATTGTTCTCAAGTTTTCCCTCTTTATGACACATTTACGACATTTGTCTAAACCAAAAACAAATTTCAAATATTGATTTCAGTTTTATATTATCTGAAGATTGAGAATACTGGGAGTTCCATGGTATACATATGTGAAGAGAACCAATCAGTGGCAGCTTTCTTCAAAGTCTAATCAGTTAAGGGGATCTTAGGACAAATCAGTTAGTGCTACCTCAAGGGGCAGAGACAGGCAGTAGGATAAAAGCAGGAAGAGAACCTGGCACACTTCTTATTAAGGGAATGCTTTTTTATGAGGTAAGTGCATGACAATCCTCTGTCTCATGAATATATCATGTCTATGATACAAGCAATCTTTATTTCATTAGAAAGTTTAAGACTTATAGCTACTCTATTGAAGTATAGAATTAAATATAATAAATACCACTTGAGAAAGTTACTGCAGTTCCTGACCATCTATTCCTGAAGCAATCTAGAATGGTCTAAGGGGTTGATATTGAAAGCCCTTAGCCAGCCAGTCAGCCAATTGGAGTCAGGCCAGTTAAGGGAACAGACCATGATATTCAGTGCACCATCCAGACAGTATCACTCAATATCACCACAGACTGCCCCGGCACTGTCTAGTTAGTGAAGGTGTGGTCCATGGGCGAAGCGGGGTCTATACTGGCACTAAACAGGTAAGTGCCAACAATTACCCAGTTAGTGTGATTTTCAGTGGCCCCTGTCCACATGAAAAGATGGCCTAAGTTTCAAGCTGGTCATGGGTTGGCTAAAAATCACTCTAACCATGTAAGTGTCCTCACTTATCTGGCTAGCGTTGTCGAGTCTGGATATTCTGTCCCAGCTCCTCTCTGGATACTGCCACTGAATATGCCGTCACTGTGCTGTTTGCATTTTTGAATATCAGCCAGTAAGTTTCATTTCTAAGTGCTGATGTGAGTTTATTCAAATAAACCAAATTAATGTGTAGAAAACATATCTTAGTGACATATGTCTTTGAGATTGAGCTAAGTATAACTGTAGGCTTGAATTCAAGGAGGCTGTTTTGTTAGCTCAATTTCAAAGCAGTGTATTTCTAGATCAGCCTGAAATGCATCTCAAAACTAGGTCTCAAGAAACCTTAAATAATGAGTTTGATTTATTCCCTTTCAGGTACATTCCATCCCGGACGTACAGAGGGGGTTGTGATTCTGATCCCTCGGGGCACGTCTAGCCCCAAGAGACCAGAATCGTGAACAGCCCTGCATGTACAGGCAAAGCCCGACTAACTCAGTCAGGGCTTTACAATGGAGTCACTGTGCCATGGCGTCCGGTTGCCATGGCACAATGGCTCCATTGTAAAACCGCGATCCCAGCCGCCGGCTGCACAGAGGCTTTCCCCACAGCCTGACCCGCGATCTAGCCTCCTAAGGCCAAGGTTGGGTTGCAGGGAATGTCCTTGGGCCCCCCTGCCCCATCCGTGCCCCGGGCCCGCAGAAGAAAGACGTCCAGGGAAGTTATTTCACCTCGGAGGCGGAATAACTTCCTCGCACAAGTCACCGGCCCTGGACGTACAGGGCCAACATTAGAATTGTCCCTGTATGTCCAGAGCCAGCGACCATCCACTACCCGCCCTAATTCCACCCCAATCCGCCCCTTCCCTGCCCCCACCTAACCTCCCCATACAACCGACGGTGAAGTTACATGCCAGCGGGGAGGGCACGAATAGCGGGGATGGATGTCCCAATGGGACAGAATTGGGTCCATTGTGAATTTAGATACATTTTTTGAATAATCTTTTTAGAAGTTCAAATAAATCAGAGGAGGACAACTGTAGAGTTCTACAACAAAGGAGAAAACCCAGGCCAGTGTAGAAAGAACATCAATATCTTATCCAAAGACACAACGAGAAGCTCCCCGACATACACACAACAAGTAATGCACAATTATAACATTTAAAGTAATTGAATACCCACACATCATCCCCAGACCTACCACCTTCCCACCCCCAACCTCATAAACATTTGCTCATCATCCTAAAGAAACAAAACCAAATAGCAGTATATCATCTGTGGTTCTCTCCCTCCTCCTTACTTATTCATAAACTCAGCATAAGGAGCCCAGATTTTTTTCCATTATGAAGATGTCTGTAACCATTCATTCTTGGATGGGGGTGCATGATCTTTTTTTTTATTTAACAGTTTTTTATACTGTTTTATCATTTCAATCCAAGCTGTTTATATTGTAACTTAAACTTGGTAATATACATTAAACAGGGACATTGACAACTTAGAGTACTAGTGGAAATTGAACGCTGGTCTCTGGGCTCCCAAGCCAGTGTTCTAACCATTAGGCTACTCCTCTACTCCATAAAGTTTTCATTGTTAGACTATCACAAACCAGCCAGGAGTAGATATCTAATCAATTGTGCAGTGGTTTCAGATGCAGACCAAGGGTATTGTTTACAAAGCCTCGGTAGCGGTTCGCAATCGTTATCGGAGCCGCGGCCCCATTGAAATCAAGCCAGGGTTGATTGATTTCAATGGGGCCGCGGCTCCTATAACGATCGTGAACCACTACCGCAGCTTTGTAAACAAGACCCCAAGAGTCCTTCGTATTGAAAAGGCAGGGTAATCCCTGTAATCTTTTTGATAGTCCCCAGGATCTCGAGGATTCTTGAACCTGGCTACAGCCCCTCCACATATGATCAAATTTGCTGTATTGACTGCAACCCCTCCAACAGAGGGGAGAAGTCTTAGGATTCACCTATACATTTTTGAAGTTAATAAAGTTTCAACAAAATCTTAATTTGAATCACCATAAGAGTAAGAAAAATAGAAACTTTATGAGTACATTCCCATATTTTTGTCCAGAACCTCTCTTCTTTTTCATCCAAAATGCTTTCCCAAATTTTTTGGTTTTGAGGGGGCTGCTGATGTTTAGTCTCCAAAATGGACTTATACAATCTGCAATTAGATGCTGAGCATTTCTTACTTGATACAGTTTCTGCTCAATTCTTAATGGATGCCTAATAAACTGTGTTTTACGCACGGGTTCAGTCACATAATGGTGCAGTTGAAAATATTGAAAGTACTTTACTTGCTTACTAGTCGTGCCTTAGAAACAAAACTTAGAAAAGCAAATGATATCCAGAATGTTGTCTTTTCCACAAACATTTTTCCCATTTCTCTAACAACACTCTGCACCACAACAGGTGTACACAGGGAAAATTAAGGTGATGTTCCCACAAGCTTATGAAGTAGATGCCAACACCCTCTTACCTCCATTAATAGGGGATGAGCATCCATCCTAACAGAAATTTCTGAGAGCTGCATATATGGGTATGCTATTAAGGGCTCGGTTTCACACAATTAGCTTCCAGATTAACCCAAGTGGGTATTCTCTAGACTCAAACCAATATAAGGAGAGCCCATAAACAAGCATTCCAGTAACAGGCAAGAATGTCTGGGAGTCCTCTCCGTCCCCCCCCCCCCCCATATATCCATTGGCAAAGATCATTTTTCAGCATGATCTAGGGAGTCTTTCCTTGCCTAATAAATGTGACAAAGGCCCAGTATATCTATCTAAGAACCTCCTAGGTATTGGAATTATGCAAAATGAAATATTAATCTCAGCAGTATCAATATTTTGATTACATTTATCCTATCCAGCCAGGACACTGCTTGTTCTTGTCAATGCTGTAAAATCCGCCTTCACTGACATTAGAAAAGCCTTATAGTCTATCTTGAATAATTAGGAAGGTTCATTAGAAACTACAACACCCAAATACATAAACTTGGGAGTAATCTGGAACTGTGTTAAACCTTCACCACTCCTACCCCTGAGTTATAGTGCCCCACATAGCATAAGTATGAAAGTTTGAAAATGTACAGTATACAATGAGAGTTCACCAAAGATGCGAGGTAAAAACATGTTAGGATTCTTAATGTAGATTAGAGTGTCATCAGCTTATAGAGATGACATGCAAAAGGTTCTATAGCAAGAGCAAAGAACAATGGTAATGCTAGGCAGTCTCATCTCATTCCTTGTCCTAGAGAGAAAAATGGGGAGAGGACCATTCATTAAGATAGAGGCCATGGGAGCACTATAAATAATCTGAATCCAACTACAAAAATCAGGCCCAAAAGCAAAAGCCTGGTCTTTGCCACCCCCTTGCCCCGCAGAGCTGTTGCCTAGGTAGCAGCCTAGTTTATCTGGTGGTTGGGCCAGCCCTATGCATCTACAATCTAATCCCCTAGTTTAAAAGCGTTACTCTCAGTAATGAGGATAGCAACATCCCATTTGATGGCCTTAAAAGTGGAAAATTAAACTTGTTCCCAACCTTTCCATCTCAACTTCAGAAGTTTGTTAGTTGAAAAATGGGTCTCCTGCAGGAAAAAGTTTGGTTAGCACCCTCTTCCTTTTAATAATGGAGTTTAATCCAAGGACACTCCAAGAAACCACAGAACTTAACCCGTGCCCTGATCCAACTGCTAGAGGGAGTTCCCGAAATCCAGACCCTCCCCCATTCCAAGACCAAACTACCTCCCTTTCCTCCCTTAAGATGAAATAATCCCCCATGATTCAGAGGCATCACACACCTATCCTCCCTCCATTTACACCCTACCACTTACCTAATGATTGCAAGCTAGAACCATATTCCTCTAATAACTTTCACATTTTTTCAGTTACTGCAGAGAAGAAAGAAAGAAAGAAAGAAAAGGGAAATTAGCAGAATAATCAAACAAGAGCGGGTACCTCTTTACTTATGGCCCAGTTGATCATCATGGTCTTCTACTAAAGTCCCAAGTAAAGCCTCAGATTATATGATAACCTTCTAGTCAGAAGTAAGAGAGTAGAAAGGACACAATAGTAAAAAGAGAAGAAATGAAGAAGAAAAAGGAGCACTTCTCTCAGATGATACCATCCAAACAATCTTAAGAATCATAGAATCTCATAATTAACTTCTCAAGGAGGCTTCCTAATGTCCATTTCTCTATCCTACAGAGGCATGCCATATCAGGCGTCGGAATCATAGTGTCTTTCGTCTCTTGGGTATAGATTCTTTCTATTCTGGACTGTGCCTCTTTTGCCGTCCAGCAGACTTAGGGGTATGTTTACTAAACCGTCTTAATGTGCGCTCTGTGATGTTATCACGCGATAAGGGTGCTTTATCAGGCGCACAGGTATCTTAGCGCGCGATAACGCACGCAGCGGCGTAAACGAGCGCTGAAGGCGGAGAAAGGCTCCTGGAGGGCGGAGGAAGGCTCCCCAGGGGCGGAGAGAAGGGGTCAATGGGTGGAGAGTGGGAGGGGAGAGGTTCCCCGCACACTAACGCTGTGAAATCCGAGGCTCAAAACTAATGCCAGTTAAACCCTGGCGTTAGAGCTGATTTAAAGGGAAAAGAAACCATTTAGGTCAGCAATGTACAGCAAAACCAGGGAAACCCACAAAATGTGATAAGTGTGATACATGTGCATGGAACAAAAGGGCAAATAAACCTTGAAAATGTTCAGAAGAAAATGTAAAAATAAAATAACCAAGCTGACCAATAGTGATATCAATGGGAAACATCAAAAAACACTCCCAAGAAAGCTCCAAAAAAAGATATGAATTTTGGAAGGGTCTATGCTCCGTCCCCATACAAGGTGAATGAGCCCACAATTGCGCTGAGCAGGGTTTCTGACTCCATCGGCCAGATTTCCTATGGCATGCACATGTTCCACAACAGCAGGGCAGGCATGTCAGAACAGGCAACTGGACAGATGCTGGAAAAGGGGACATAGAGGGCTGCAGGCGGCACATGCTACAGTGCAGCTGGCCCACAGTGTGGACTAGGGTGATGCCTAGCTGGCCCATAAGAATGCTGAAAACGTAGAGCAGCCAGACAGCAACTGCTGAGGGCCCAACATGGGCATGAGTGTGCTTCCCACAGTGTCACAGGGGATAGTACCCAGCAGGTACCCCGAAGGGCACGGAACATTGGCATGCGGTGCTGGGGGGAAGCGTGGACAGCTATGCAGGCACCCCTACCCCAGAACCCGCACCATAGGCAGCCGCCTACCCGCACACTGGATGGCCTGAGACTGCGATCCACGAGTACCACCAGCAGAAGGGCATGTCAGCATGGTGGCATAGGGATACTGGTGGTGGAGGGGGCAGTGGCAGCTGCCCAGAGCAGACCATGGCCTAGCCCTGTGTAGGTGGGTGCCATGCACTGTAACAGACAGGCCCTGTCTGACGAACAGTCATGGTATCACCAGGGAATACACTGCCACTGTGGCAACACAGTGGTGCAGTACACACAGTCAGTGTGTTCAGAAGCAGAAGGTCACAGGTTCAAGTCCCAGCTGTGGTTCCTGCCAACCCAATCCCCATATTTTACCCACTACTAAAACATGCAAATACAGACAGAACCTTTATTGCAGATGATGTAAACATGCCCAAAACACCTATATTTTATCCTACAGAGCACAGACACCATAAACATGCGCATTACCTAGAGCAGAGTCTCCCAAATGCAGTCCTGGAGGGCCAAACACCATTCAGGTTCCATGCTGTCTCTAATAAAGATGCCTGTGCTACATTTCTATGTGCCGCCCCCATGGTATGCAGATGTATCTCATGCATATGCATGAGGGACAGCATGAAAACCTGAACAGTGTCTGGCCCACCAGGATTGGAGTCGGGAACCTCTGCCCTAAAGCAGCGGCCAACAGGGGCAGACACACCCACACCCACAGGCTCCATTATCCAATGCCTCCTGGAGAGGCAGGATGTTGGGCCCTGCATGCATCTCCCAATACTAGCACTTTCATACTTTAGCAATGCCACCCTAAACCTGGGAATACAGTACACAGCTATCAAAAGGTTGCTATGATTACTGTCAGATAGCAATTCCGAGGTTAAGTACAATTTTCTGAGTGAGCTGCATCATAGCAATCTTTCTGATGTCTGTGGAGAGTGCTATAGGTCTTGTGTCTGACAGTGTTTACCACCCTGGGGGGTGACCCCCAACAGTATTGCGTACCATAGCCATGCCTGCACTGTGCCCAGGACTGGTGTGGTGGCCAGGGCTGCCAAACACCTCTATAATTGCACAGTGCTGGCATAGGTGTGGGGAGTGTGTGTGTGTCTATCCAGTGTGTGGTGGCTGCAAACACCCTCCACAGCCCACACTGCTAGCACTGTTGCCAGTATTGGCCTGCCAATGTGCATAATGAGGAGCAAGGTACCGTGGGAATAGCCAGGATAGGGTGGCCTGGCCTGGATTCATCTGTACATAGCATAGGGCAATGGCTCGGACATTGTAGTGGCCGGCCACCACCTGCACGGACAGGGTGGCCACAGCATGTCCTGCTGGAAGGTCACTATCACCCATACTGAGCAGTGACCACGGCATGGCTAGGTTCCCCCATAGTGCTATATAGTGTTTTTTTCATGTGATATTTATGGGTTCTCTTTTGGGGCCCAATCAGTGACTTATCTGCTTGGTGTGTATGCTGATATCCCAGTTCTGGGTACACGCATCTCCTCCAGGAACATGCACTATGCACTAGCTAGCAGACTATCTGCAGCTAGTATGTGTCTTGCTGGAACACCTTGCAGGGTGCATCGGCTGGAGGCTTGCTGCTGGAGAATGTCAGATGGTGGTAGGGGACAGCTGTGCATTTCCAGGCCTACTGTCTGTCTGCTATTGCTTTATGGATGTGTACAGCTCTGCATTGCCTGCCCTGTAGAGTGTCTGTTCCACAGCAGGGCTGGGGTTGTTAGTCCCCTCTACTGCCACCATTGCAGGGAGGTAGAATGTGGATCTGTTGGTGGGCGATCCTGTTTCCCACCCTGAGCCCCAGAGGGTGGGTTGTGTGGTGCTACATAATCCGCCTATGGGTCCCTCTTCACCTACATCATGGCACCAACACAGGATATGCACTATTCTGGGTGCATCATAGCCCATAAGAGCTAGACATGACTAAGAAATACCGAAGGACACAGATGTATCCTAAGTGTGTCTGGAAGAACTACCTATCACACACAGTACCACTGATGGGGACCTGCAACATGGCGTATTTCAGCCATGAAAGGTGCTGTGGACCTGGTGCTGGGCGCCCCACCTCACCCTCAGGGTGAGCACAGTACCCGCACAATGTGACGGTCTGTAGCTACTCTGTGCCAGTACAACACACGGTTGGTTCCCCCTACCAGGCCGAGGTGCTGTGGGGGTGCGTACCCCATCTTGTACCCATCTGTAGACTGCTGATTTGCATGTGCAGTGCATCATGGGTATGGGTGGGTTAACCCTATCCTAATAACCACAGCAGACAGTTTGTGTGGTGACGTGCAGTCCTTCTGCAGCCAGCCAGGGGCTTGATAGCAGTTATAGAGCTGTAGCCCACTGGTTACTTCACTGCCTGTGGGTCCAGAGGTCATGGGTTCAAACCCATGGTGGGGTTATTTGATAAGGCTGTCCAAGGCAATGTCTATTTTAATGTACATTAGTGCTGCCAGCAGAAACACCCTCAGTGTACTGTAACCATAAGGCACCTTATAGGGCACCCTATAAAGCGCCTTATAGGGTGCCCTATAAAGCGCCTTATAAGGTGCCTTATCAGGTATCCTCTAAAGTGCCTTATAGAGTGCCCTATAGGGGACATTATAGGGTGCCTTGGCGGACAGTGCACTTTATAATGTGCCCTATGGAGTGCCTTATGGGGTGCCTTATGCGGCACCTTAGGTTACGGCACATGAGGGTGTGTTTGCTGGCAGCACTAATTAAACTACAAATAAAATGTCTCAAAAATCAATACTTACACGTAAAAGCTACTGGCTCAGCCAGCCTTATGGATTAGGCACACTGGGGAATCAAACTCATGACCCCTGTATCATCAGTTAGTGTATTAACCATTGTGCTACACCTCTATTTCTGTGTTTGCATGTCTGCACGCCTACTTAAGATTACCAAGCGTTAACGTGCTTAGCGGCATCTCGCCCAATAATGTGCGCAGCGCACGTTATCGCGCGATAATCCCGTTTTGCTACTTTAAGACCGACATGCCCACTCCTTTTATGGCAGCCTGCACACTATCGCCGGGCGCACATTAAGACGGTTTAGTAAACATACCCCTTAGAGTGCAATGTACTGGAGAGTTCTTCCACTAAATCCAAACAATCTTCCAAGTCTGAAATTTGATAGAATTTTTTGTCCCAGCTCAAAGAATCTTGCAAAGGGGAAACCCCAAAGGTACCTCGCCCCTCTATTTTGAAGAAATTGGGTGAGCTTTGCTGTTTATCCAGGTATACAGTGGAAAGATTTGCTGTTTGTCCAGGTATACAGTGGAAGTCTGGAAATATTTGAATATTTTGATTGTGACTCTTAATAACTTGCTTCACTCATATGGTCTGCATGAGAGCCTGTTTTTCTTCAAAGTGGTAAAAGCAGGCCACAATAGGCCTTTATGATAAGGTGCATTACATCTTTATTACCTTCTTTTGGTTCAGATCATCTGCAAATACAAATGCTACATCTTCACTGTATGTTTACAAGATCATCCTGATGCTCATATGTCTCCTTAGATGGTCTGTGTAATTTTGTTTGGAACATGGCCAATTTGGCCATAGTATCAATTTGTTCTCCAATACGGATTTCTTTTGTCCCTATCTCCTACAAAGACTTAATTTCCTGTTGAATTTCTCCAACCGCTTAAGAAATGTCTCTTCTCAGCAGTTTTAGCTCTTGTAACATTTCAACAAAGTCTGCTTTAGTTACTGGAGCATCTAAAGCTCCTTTTCCTTCTTGCAGCAAGGCTTGTTGAATTTCTTTCCCCGAACCTGAGTTCCCCCCTGCTGTGTCCTTGGGCATCTGACTGAATTTTGCTAGAGCTTCTGCATAGCTGATTTTAGATTCCATTGTAAAGTTCAGAGGTAAAGCCAGCATTGATCTATCATCTACTGCAAGCTAAGGACTCTCCCAGGCACTCCTGCTTCAATTGCACAATCTCTGAAAGCCTCTCCCTCCAACTCATAGGGATTAACTTCACTCTGTAGCACTTAGTGTACAATAATGATCCTGAGACAGCAGGGATAGCACTACCAACAGGTGAACTAGGTGGTTGTCCAGAGTGCCGGCCCTCCGGGGAGCCCATTGCCACTGTGGCCACCCCTCTCTGGGACCTACTGTGGCAGCAATGGTCTGAAACAGCTCCTCAACACTTACCTTAAAACTTTGGTGCCACGGGACTGCTTGTTTCTGCCCCCACCGACACCCAACACCAACTTCCTGTTTCCATGGGTGTAGAAGCGACTTTTGCCCCAATATAAAAGGAAATTGACATCAGACATCAGTGGGAATGGAAATAAATAGCTCTACGGTGCCAATGTTTTAATGCTGCTGTAGGTCTCAGAGAGGGGTAGCAGTGGCAGCAATGTGGGGGAGGGGGTCACAAGGGGTGAGGTTCATCTAGGATGCCTTATCTCCTTGCACTGTCCCTGTGAGACAGTCAAGGCAATATCTTGCCAGGCACATAGCCAAGTGAAAAATCAACAGGATGGAGTCTGGCTAGGCCAGTACTGCTTTGTGGTCTTGATTCACTAGTTCCATACTCTCGAAGAAGGAAGACCTACTGTTAGGAGGACACAACTCACTGACGCAGTACCAGCATATAGCCCCTATTACAACTTTGCTGCATTCAGTACTGCTTCATAAATGTTTGCCTCTTCAGTATTGCACCAATAAAATGGCAAAGGTCAAGATTTGTCCAATATAAGCACTCTTTTTATTAACCTCCAAGTTCATTTAGGGGTCTATTCAGCACACCTCAGCACTTTTAGCTGCTGTGCCAGGTTCTTAGAAACATAGAAACATAGAAATATGACGACAGAAAAAGACCACATGGCCTATCTAGTCTGTCCTTCCATAACAACTACAACAGTCCACTTTTTGCCTTTAGAGATCCTCTGTGTTGGTCCCATGCTTTCTTGAATTCAGTTACTGTCCTCATCTCTACCACCTCCACTGGGAGACTATTCCACGGATCCACTACTCTTTCCGTAAAGAAATATTTCCGCATATCACTCCTGAATCTATCTCCCTTCACCCTCATCCCATGTCCCCTCGTAGCAGAACTTGCTTTCAATTGAAAGAGGCTCTCTCCCTGAACATTTATGCCACGGAGGTATTTAAACATCTCAATCATATCACCTCTATCCCGCCTTTCCTCTAAGGTGTACATATTAAGATCCTTAAGTCTGTCCTCATATGCTTTATAATGAAGCCCATTAATCATTTTGGTAGCAACCCTCTGCACCGACTCCATCCTGTTCACATCCTTTTGAAGGTGCGGTCTCCAGAATTGCACGCCATCACCAAGCCAAGGGGGAGGTATAGGGGAGTCAGCCCTCAGTCTTCTTGTCTCTTGTCTGGCTTAACCCCTTGTGTAATTTAAGTCCTCAATTATAATTTCCTATTTGGCTTTTAAGGTGTCTACATTTTGTTTTTTCCCTTTGCCCTCTCTAGCTATGCCTTCTTCCAACCTCTCTCCTTCTATGTATACATGATTAAGGCTTTGAGTACATTTTAAGCCAGCTTTATACAGTACTTTAATTCATCTCCTTTTACTCAAAGACTCTGCCACTGTCCCTGCATCTTGCTCCTATACCTTACTGTTCATGGTGGCTCCCTGACACATGATCGATTGGCACACCAAGAGCAGGCTGATGATCTATGTGCTTGTGCACAAAACTGCTCTCTGCTTCATGACGCTGCCTTCACCATCGCTTCTGTAGCTCTGTGAAGGCCACATCACCAGATGACGGTCTGGGTGGGTGGGCCTGCTGCATCCTCCTCCTCCTCCTCATTAGGATTGGGTTCTGTCAGAAGAAAAGCAAGTGTCAGTCAGGCAACAACACAGTTACATAGGTGAATACAGTGTCCCTTTTTATTTTCATTGCATGAGGACATTCTCAGAAGGTGTAGACCTACCCCCTTCCCAAGCTAAGCTATATACCAAACTATGAAACCCAGACCCAAGTACAACTGCTTTCCTAACCTAACAGAGGAGATTTACCATTCTCTCTGGACCCACTTAAGGAACCCTGGTTTGTCATGGCAGAGGTGATGAGCCTAGTACTTGATATGAAAGACATGAACAAATGCGATGTAAAGAAGAACAGGAGATCACTATGAGAAAATGGAATATCCCACCATCATCATCAAAAATGGATTTATTTCCACTCTACTGCCACCATGATGCATGTTTTCACAATCTCCCTCTATTGAACACCAACCCAGGCAGATACTGTTGCTCACCCCTTCCTTCACCCTCCACCATAGCATGATTGTTGGGTATTAATTCCTGCTGGGAACCTCCCCCTCAAAATAAAAACATGAAACCCTTATTGTCTCCCCCACCTTATCAGTCATGATCAGCCCAGCACTCCACTCCCCTCTGAGATGAAGCCTTTAAAAATGCATGCATGTGCATGTCGTATGTATATTAACAAAATAATTGCTAATTATTAAATTAATGCATAGCCATCAATTACAATGAAAACCACCCTCCTCAGAAATAAAGCCTATAAATGTGCATTATTATAATAGTTGGTAATTATCTTCCAAACATACAAATATACAAAATGATTGCCAGTTATTGAAATAATGCATTTTAATGCTCTGTGCCATTCCTCCAGAAACCAAAAACCTAGAGCAGCCTACGTGCTACTCTCTACTCGCCTCTCTCTGGAAGGCAGCCTCCTCATTGAATGCCTCACAGAGCCTCTGCCAGGCCCTTCACATCATTAGATAACTTTGCCGCCTCCCCAGGGGCAGGAACAGCCTTTTTTTCATTTGCAGCAATGAGCGCAGCCAGGTGCTCCTTCTCCTCCATCCTAAAATTTGGCTTTTGGCCAAATGGAGCCATTTTTGAAATGCTCTCTGCGCAAGACAGGAAGTCTCAGTGCATTGTGACACTTGCATTTTTCACACATAGTTCCACTTTTGCATCAGTGCCGTGGTGGGTGTCGTGGAGAAGGGGAAATCTCATACATTCATAACGATGCTGGGGGTTGCTCACCAAGATAATATGCATATTGTCTCAAATGCTGCATCTTATCAGTTTGGTGTGTGAAGATAAGGGTATAAAGAAGGTGAAATGCACCATAGATCTCACTCCCCTGCAAAGGGTGGGAGGGCGTTGGACCTTCCCTGAAGAATATGAGGGGGGTTGATAAGTTTCTGGTCTTGTAACAAAACTTCTGGTGGTACAAATAAACTCTCTGAAGTTTTGGTTTATTTCATACCAAATAAAACAAAACTGCAGAGAGATCATTTGGACCATCAGAACTGAAGTGTGGCTGTAGCTTTCTGTTTTGTTATAAGGCCAGAGACTTGTCAGCCCCCCTCATATAAGAGAAAAGCTGGACACCCAAGAAAGTTACCATTCACCTTGAAGGTGCTTTAGGTTAAGCATCGGACAATGACAGTAGTGTCTGACAATTTCTGAAAGCTTTCATTTCTGTAGAAACTAATACATAGAGCCTCACTGTTGGACCAATCCCCCACTCCATATCGCTCTTTTTAGGCCTCCCTTATTTATCAAGCACTTTTGAGTGTGAGCACACTCCATTCTTTTATAACAACCCAGCTTTCAAAAACAGGTTTTATAGCGAGTTTTAATAAGTCTGCCAAGGGATGGGAGCAATCTAGGCTGGGCACCAGAGACCAGGTCACTACAGTCCTGATAGATCCCACAAAAGACCCCTCTGCCCCATTATTGAAGCCAGCACCACCAAGTTCTTCCATCAAAAGTAATTTAGCCAAAAAGGAGAAATATGCAGCACCATTTTTGTCTAAAAACCTTTTATTAGTGTATTATGAGAAACCATCCAGCACAACCGTGTTTTCATCCAAGATTCTCACATCAGTTCTATAAGGAGACATAAAAGAAAATAGCAATCGATATTAGTGATGTCATAAAGATATCTTCATGTTCTAACCCCAAGAACCCACTAATCTCTGCTAATGCATGTCTTAACCTCACCATGGAGTTTCATATATATCAGGGATGTCAAACTCCAGCTCAGAAGGGCCACAAGCTTGCATGATTTTCAGATGTTCCTAAGTAATATTATCATGATATGTCCAAATAGAATGAGGCCAGTGAGTTCAAACATATCTGAAAATCAGGCTGGTTTGTGGCCCTTCAGAGCTGGGATTTTACACCCCTGATCAAAGTGCCTTTGCACAGATCTGCTCAGCCCCAATACCATAATCATACGTGCATGTGAAGTAATACTGTATAGGTTTTTTTTTAAGCTCATTCTCCCTAATGGCATCCAGTACAATACAGGGAGGCAGATGGTAGGTTCAGATGGGAGACTAGGATCAATCTTGCTTGGCATACGATTCAAAATGATGTTGTGCAGAAAGCAGCACACTGTGACAATGTCCTCAACCTTTTCTGGTGCATACTGTAATGCCCCTCTGGAATGTTCCAAACAAAAGAAGAAACTCTTGAGCACCCCAAAAAGGGTGACTCTTTGATGGACCTTGTGGCAATGTGTGCCTCGTTACACTGCTTCTCTGCAGCTGTGCACGGTGAGGGCAGAGGGTCGAGGGTCAGCAGCCACAACTTGCAGCCATAACCAGCATCTCCTATCCATAAAACAGAAACATAACAGTTAATATTATATGTATATATTAGATTGATAAATGTAGTTCAACACCCTCCTAGCACAGAAACCTATGACTCTTCCAAAATCATGTTATCCTCCCTCCACCCCCTCCCAGCCACAAGTTCCAATAAATGTGTGACACTTATCCAGGAGCCAACTTTCACCATACAGTACTTTCTCTCTGAAAAATTGCATCAGAGTGCTGGCTTTGATAAAAGTGTAACTCATGATGTTTAGGATCATCATACATGCATCACAGACCATATGAATATTTAAGGAGTGACAATGTTTCCTGTTGCAGAATGCTATTTCTCTGTCCGGGGGGGGGGGGGGGGGGGTTGTGAGCTACAACGTTGCAATCTACTGCATCCATCAATTTTGGCATACCATCAATATTAAAAAATGATACCTTCATCTCTTGCCACACAAATTTTCAAGGCCTGCAGCATGTGCTTGAAATGTCTGGAAAAAGATGATTGGTCCATTCCACAGGCTACTCCTACGACATTTTGGAAAGATAGAGTGTGCAGGAAATTTAATGTGGAGAGTAACTTTGACAACCCCCAGTATGGCATGCTGATGAGCTGTGACCAGATCTATATCAGCTATAATTTCTTATACAAGGATAAAATGGTCCTTGTGCATAAGCGGTAGCTGCCTACAACATGCCTTTCTGGGAGTCCATCCATTGCTATCCTTCCTCGAACTATGCACTGGCCTACCAGTCTGAGGGACCTCATGACAATGGGCCTCCTCTTCCTCCTCTCTCCTCCTTTGATTGCCAAAGCTAAATATTGACCTGGACTGTTTTTGGAGTTACCACTGGGAACATTAGAACTAACTAAATTTAATTTATGGCAAGTCATATAAGCTAATGTCAGCAGGATATTGCTAACCTGAAACAATCAGTCCCATCCAGATGTGCCTCTGTCAAATCCTGAACATACAAATTACTGTTTTATTGGAGTTTGCAGGGTTAGTGAGTTTAGAAAGTAGTCCCAAAAGCTTGCTGCTATGGTGAGGCAAACAGCATGACTACACAATGCTGACATCTTAAAGGCACTAAGCAATAAATCCAGTCACTGACACCTGCAATACATGTACAAAAAGTCAAGTTAAAAAGATCAGTAATTCAGAATCTAAACACACGTTTTATCTGTGGTTTTGTTAAATGGAAAAAAATGGAAAATTGTGTTAATTATTGTGTGCATGATATGCTAAACAACTCTGGCTCATCCTGTCTGAACAGCAATTAAGATCAATACAACCACCTCCCCTCTGGTTCCATGCCCTGTATCATGGATAAAAACCACCAAAACCAAAGTCGTCGCATACCTACTCCAAATAATAAACTAATCCCTACTCCAAGGACTGCCCTAACCCCAGGATGCCCCAGGCCTCATTGCAGAGCCCTGTAATCCATCCTGGTGCCAAGGTACCTGTCCCTGGTTGAGTTTCACAGGGCTGCCCTATTCCCAGGATGCCCCAGGCCTCATTGCAGAGCCCTGTTATCCATCCTGGTGCCAAGGTACCTGTACCTTGTTGAGTTTCACAGGGGTGCCTCAGGCCACATCAGGGTGGTATGTCAGTCACCCTGGCTCAATGATAGGTGCACTGACCTGTGGGTATGGGACTGGCCCACCCCCCTGTTGCCCCAGGACCCTGGAGAGCATGTGGTGGCCCATACCCTCGCCCCACCTGGGCATAGCTGGCACTGTGCCCAAGGCCCAATGGTGGCACACATGATCACCCCCCCATGCGCACATCAGCACATGCCATGCAGCCTGTGCATATGTTGTACATGCGTTGTAGCCAGGCAGATGGGTGTAGCTGACATGCTGACGCAGTGCATATGTGTGGGGTGCGGTGCAAGCCCTGCCCCCTCCCAGGTACACCGTGTATGGATGATGGCACCATGCAGGTCCATCGCCATGGCGCACGTGACACACAGCATGGCAGCGGCACATATGACACGGTGGTATAGGGCCATGCGCGGCTAGGCCAATGGGCTGGAAAGGTGTGGCAGGCAGCCCACATGCAGCATATATAGGGGGCAACTCAGACATGCGCATCCGCACTGCGCACATGCGTGTGCCAGAGCCAACAGTGAGCAGTGGACACACAGCATGCATCAGAGGTAGCCACCTGCTGCCCCCAGCTATGTGTGCTGTGCAACCCAGGATGGGCCTTGATGACTGGCCCCTAATGGTCCCATACCTTGCTGTGTCCACAGGTGGAGGACCTATGTAAAAAGGGTCGGGAGCTGAGGGCCAGGTACCCAAGGTTCCTGGCCTGGGTACATGCGGAGCTGCAGGACCAGTGCAACGGTGAGTGATGCCACTCGTGCCATGCTCCATGGCATGTCCCTGTGGGCCAGCAGCCTGTGTGGCTGCAGGTCATGTACCTGAGATGTGTAAATGGTGTGACCCTGGCGTTAATGTATATCTTTCCCCCACAGTGGCCGCAGAAGCAGACGAGGGCCCAGCAGGGCTGGATGCTGGACAAGGCCAGCCAGTGCAGGCTGAACAGCTGGAGGGGGGCCAAGAGGTGGCAGCTGGCATGGAGGCCGAAGAGGAGGGGGTCTGGAAGCATGGAGGGGAAGGGGAGGTGTTGGTGGAGGAGGGGAGGGGAGCGAGGGTGCATGGGAACCCCAGGAGGGGGTGGAGGGTGGGGAGGGGGAGGGGGTGGAGGGGGATGGGCAGTCCTGAGTGGCAAAGGCTGCCAAAGAGCACTGGAAGCCCCAGCCACCTGCCCCACAGTGCCACTGCTGGTCCCTGACTGGGTAAGGGCCTGCCACCCAGCACTGCAGGCAGACGTGCCATACATGCAGGCACACAGACAAGGGGGGAGGTGTGTCTGTGTGGGTGCATGTGCGGCCTATGCCTGGCTGCGACTGTGCGTGCCAAGGCCCACGCCCAGTGGGAGCACACTCACATCTTGGGGCAGGTGTTGGTGACCCTATTCGTGTTGGATGACCGGCTGCGCATGCTGTGGGAGAGGGGTGAGGCAAGCGCAGCTGGCCATCCACCCAGCCCAGGAGGCCCCCAGGGAGTGTGAGGGGCAGCCACACACACGTGACCCCTGCCCTGTGCCTGCCTGTTCCTCGGGACTGCCATCGCCGCCGGGGGTGGGAGGTGCAATGCACACTAACGGCAAGACCCACATTGTAAATAAACTATGTATATATGTTAAACAAACCCACGCTGGTCCAGTGTCCCATTTATCCACGTGGCAGAGGGGTGAGAATGTCAGTCGTATGCATGCCCGTGTGTGCCTGTGTGCATGTCACCGTACCCGAACATGGTAGCCACCCCATGGCAAGGGCGGTGTATGGCTATGGGTGCCAATAGATGCAGCACCACAGGTGCAGGGGGGTAGCATTGGGCCACTGTGGCCAGACCCATGGTGGCAGGCATATGCCAATGTTGCACACATGGTGCAGCACATGGCATGGGTGCCACACAGCACAGCTACACACCTTATGTCACACAGATAGAGCAAACGCCCCCCCTGCCAGGTGTGGTGTGGATGAGACTCGGCATGACAATGGGTCCATGTGCCATGTCCATGTGCCTGGCTGTGTACATCCATTCCCTCATGCACTGAGCAAAGCACGTAGCATCTGGCTGGGCGGTAACATAGGGCAATATGGGGGTCTGCAGATTATGGGGGTGGGGGCCACCATGGACACCATGATGGACAAGAGAGAGACAACTAAGGTCAGGTGTGGTATAGGGGGCAGGGGTACAGACACTGGTGTGGGGTGGGACATCACAGAGGGGGCACGACAATGCACGTAGGCATGGTGGTGGGGGAGCAAGGGGGAAAGCAGGGTGGAGGGCCAGAACAGTAGGAGAGGTGGACCCACATGGGGTGCAGGGGATGGGGCGGATATGGGTAAGGGTGCCCAAATGGGGAGCAGATGCGACGGTCCCCCGGCCCAGCCATGGGGGTGAAAGGTGGACACCACGTGGCAGGACAGGGGGATGGGTCACAGAGGCTAGAGCAGGGACATGGATTGCTAAGGCATGGGTGCCTGCCAGGTGGGAAGGGGGGAAGTAACTGTGCCCTCTGTGAGTGGGCTGGGGTGTACAGTGGAGGAGCAGGGATGTACCCCCCGCAGTGAGGTGGGGAGGGGTACCAGGCATCCACACCCTGGGAATGGCCACTTGACATCAGCCCATGCCCTGCATACACTGGTGACCAGCACGGGCCCAGTGGGGGGATGACGTGAGGCCGGCGTACAGCGGGGCCAGGCTATGTATGTCAGCAGCACAAAGATGGTGCAGGCGATGGCTTCCCATGGTGGCAGGTGCCAGCAAGGGCGGGGCACGGGGGTGTGTGCATGGGGACAGGGGTGGCAGCATGATGGGGCCCTGACAGGAATGGGGGCTTGCAGGGGAAGAGGTACAGGAAGTGGCGGTGGGGATGGGGATGGGGGCGAGTGGTTGTGGGTGGCCCAGTGGGGGACTGGGGAATGGGGTGTACACTGTGGGATGGCATAGAAGCATAGGCAATGGTGCAGCTCACCAGGGCCTATCCAGCCATGTGCATCGTGGACCAGCAGTGGCGGGGGTACAGGCAGAGATGGCCCAGATGGGGGGACAGGGGTGCTGCTGCCACAGTCGCCCAGCTCTGCAGGGGTGCCCGCAGTGGCTGTGGTGCCATGTGTGATACGGGGACCCCAGGTGAGTGTGTCGGGTGGACTGGTGTGGGTGAGGATGAGCGGGTCGGGCATGGGATGGGGCATGTGCCATGAACCAGGTACCCACCTGGCATTGGTGGGGGGATGTCCCTGGGTGTAGCAGCATGACCGGGGTGCTGGAGGGATAGTGGTGTGCTAAGTGGTGATGCTCCAGCAGCATGCACATGTGGCAGGTGGGGGGTGCGGGCACAGGGGAGTGGTCAGTGGGGTGTGGGGCAGGGGCATGGGTAGTGCGGCAGGAATGGGCAGGGCAGGGTGGTGGTGGGGGTGACAGAGGGCAGAGTGGGGTGTGGGGGCATGTGCGATGGGGAACCCAGAGTGGGGCAGCAGTGTGGGTGTGTGAGAGGCAGGTCGGCTGTGGACTGGCATGGGGTATGTGGCCAGGATGCGGCTGGGCACATGGGGATCATGGGGGTGACAGACACACACTGGACACGTGTCGACAGGCAATGCCACATGAGCGGCCTTTATGGCGCCGTCCCTGGCCCCGCCCCCTCCCACCCCATGGTGCATGTTCCATAGCCACTGCGGCTGCTGCTGCTGCTGCTGCTGCTTCTGCTGGCTGTCCTGTTTCTCCTACATGGGCCTCCCAAGCAGCAGCCATCTGTGCAAACCCGACAGTGATGACCTGTGCCGACACACCCTGGCCCCGCATCTCCACGAGGATCCCCTCCATCACCATCTGCAGGCGCTCGGCCCTGTGCCACATCTGCCGCTGCTCCTGTACCACCTCACCGAGTGTCAGCTGCATGCCTGTGGGGGCGACACAGTTTGGGACATGAGACATGGGTGGCACATGCGGACATATGCTGCATGTGCACAGGTGACAATGGGTGGACACTCGCCTTGTGCATCTGCATGGGCCTCAGCGGCATGGGACTTCATCTCAGTGAGGACATCACCAATGGTGGCATGTGTGGTCTGTGGTGCGTGGGCCTGCACTGATGGCCATGGGGCACCACCAGCCACAGTAGCTGCAGGCAGGCTTCCACTGCCCCGTTCGACACACGGCTCTCCGTAATCCTCCAGGTACACTGACGTCTCCCCTTCCTCCCCCACTGCTGCAACTGGCCCAGCCCCTGAAGTTGCCTCCACTGCTGGTCCCACTGTGGCCACAGGCCTTGAGCGACCACTGTTAGCTACTCCTCCTCCTCGGCCTCCATGGCATGTATGTCATCTGTGGGGGGAAAAGGGTACACAGCTCAGGGGGTGGATGGCTGGCCATCCCCGTACATATAACTGTCACGCCCCATGACAACAGACTGCGTGGGCCGCGGGGTCCCTGGGGTACCATGTGATCACCCTGTATGGGCACCTGTGGCCAGGGCCTGTAACGGTGCAGGGGTAGGCGTGGCACTCAACATGTCCATGTCCTGGGTGGGAGCAGCATCCCAATGGTGCCTGCCTGTGCATGCATCTGTGGCCGTCCCACATCAACGGGTGTGACTGTCTGGGTGGGGCTGGGGGCGGTGGGCCATGCTGTGCGGGACGGGGCTTCCACTGGGGTGGGACGCAGAAACAGCAGGGGCCCCGAGTGACAGGGGGCACCATGCTGGTGTCCCATCTGCTATAATGGGGAGCGGCTGACAACGGGGGTGGGGGTGAAGGGGGGAGCAGGACAGGCTGCATGGGGGGATTACGGGCTGCACAGAGGGGGTTGAGGGGTGGTGGGCAGTGAGCTGCACGGGGGTGGGTGGGAGCAGGGGGGTGGCTGACTTGGCCTGTGGGCGGGTGGCAGCTGACAGGGGCAGAGGCAATGGGGATGGATGACAGGGGACCGTGGGTGGGGGGAGGGTTGGCTGGGTGTGACCTGAGATGGTTGGCCTGGTGTTGGCATGGGGGGGGGGTCGTGGGGGCTGGCACCTGGGGGTGGGCCTTTAGGGGGCTATCATCTGGGCCTGGGAGAGGTAGGTGACTGGGCGATGGGGGGCACTGGGCTTGGAGGGAGCTGATGCATGGGGAGGGTCAATGGGGCTGGACCTGGGCTGTTGGTTGGGGGTGGGGTGGACAGGCCCCTATGCAGGATGTGGCAGCTAGTGGCCCAGGAGACACCAGGCAGATGGAGGGCGCAGGTCAGGGCCAGCATGACAGGGGAACTAATGGCCAGGCGAAATACATGGTACACAGGGTTGTGTCCTGACCTGCTGATCGAACATTGTGCTGTTCCTCTTGCTGACGCTGTGGGGTATACTGCATCACCCATCTGATTTTGCACTGCGTGCAGGGTCTGGCCCCATGTGGGCTCAGTGTGAGTCAGCTATCTCTGCCTCATTTGTACCTCCGGTTGCGAGCCTGTCCTCTGTCCCTGGGGGGCATCTGTGTGCCTGGTGTGTGTCCACACCTGTGTGAGCTGTTCACATTGGATCTGTACGCAGGGATCTGTACTTTGGCACTTTGCCATGTGCAGCCTGTCAGCTAGGTGTCAGATGTTCTGAGGCCTGCTGCATTGTTGGTGGTGCTGCATCCTCTGGAGGGGTTTGGGGGGTGTCTGATGGCTGTGGTATGAGTGATCTGGCATGGTAGGTCCCTGGTGTCATATGCAGGGTGTTGTATAAGCTCCCACTATTCCATGTATTGGGGGATATCTGTTTGTGAGGTGACCGGCCTCAGATGCCCTCGGTTTGCAGGATCATGGGTTCTGTGGGTGTGTGCTCCAGTCCTGCACAGCACATGCTGTTGTTGGAGGGGTGTCTGTGGGTGCAGGATAGATGTTCCCAAGGGGGGGGCCTTAGCGCAGCATACAGCGGTCCAACCTGCGTTCAGTGTAGCTTGGTATGGTGTGCTGTGGTTCCCGTGCCTTCCTTGGGTTCCCTGTTGTGCACCCTTCCTGCATGTCCCCCAGTACATCTCATTTGCCTTTGGGTTATGTTCCGTCACTGACTGTGGTTTGGGCTGTGCCATCCCATACATCGCCTCAGGCAATGGTCCGCCCTAGGCCACCCCTTTACACCATGACCGGTGACCCACAGTTAGCCACACATTAGGTCTACACATCTAGGGGGTGGTGCTGGGCCATTGGAACATGTCATCATTGGCATGTTTGGGCATTTGCCTGTGCACTGTGGGTCCACTTCACTGTGTGGCTGCCTGACATTACATCTCTGTATCATCTCTGAAGACCTTATTGGCTTGTGTGTGTGTTGTCAGCTTTTTGTGCCTGCCTGTACCGTGCCCCTGTCAGCTGTGTCCTCAAGTGCTATGGCCATGATGGTGCAGACAACTACTACTACTACTACTACAGAGCATTTGTACAGTGATACAAGGCGTATGTGGCACTGTACAGACGGGTGGGGGCATGCTCTACTCATTTGACCTTACAATCTAGTCAGGGCAGGCGCAGATGATGTGGGCAGGGTATACAGCAGGGGACAGGGGGTTTGGGAGCCAGAAAAACATGGGTCGTGCACCAGAACGTGGACGTGTGATTTGGTACTGCATTGGTGTAGGGTCTGGAGGCGGTGCCTGCTGTACAGACAGTGGTACTTGATTCCATGCATATATAGTATCACAATGATGGGGCATGGTCTGGGGTAAGCAGTGGGGGGGTGCATCACAGGTGGAGGTGTGTGCGGTGGGGCCATGTTCCCAAGGGGGGTTGTACAGGGGGATGTGTGACGGGGGTGATGGGGAGCCACAGTGTGACTGCATTTAGGGCTCAGCAGGCGATGTTTTAGAGGCATGTGGTGAGGATTAGGGGGCCAATGACGGGAGCTGTCAGGAGGGGTGGTGTGGCCATGGCTGGCCTGGCACAGTATTAGACACACAGATGAGTGTTGAACACATTGATGGGGAGGGAGATGATTCCAAGGGTGACCTGCAAGGGACATCCTACAGTGGTCCTGATGGTATGTTGTGAAGGGGTGGGGAGGCCTTTTAATGGTGTGGTTGTGGGGACTGGTGCATGTGTCACTGATGTTCAACAGACAGGGGAGGCAGGTGTTAGCTATCAGATACCTGTGTTTGGGGAGAGAAGGGGGGTGTCAGTGATGGCCTCAGAGTGCACCCTGCAGACACTGGATGGGGTACAGAGTTATCAACAGATGCCAGCGATGGTAGGGGGCAGGGAGGTGTTGGGGTGAGGGGGTGAGGGGAGGAGGTTAGGGTCATGGCCATGTTCACATTCAGAACACAGAGGGACATCCAAGCTGCAATGTCACAGCACCAGGTGTGGATCATGGCTTGGTTAGCCTGTGGGTGTTCTGGTGTGTGGAGGTGGTTATGTCACCCATCAGAGTCTTGATGGTACAGGACACCATGGGATGTGATACACGCACAGGGAGACTGTGTATGGAGGGGGTGATTGGGGAGCACGGGCAGATCCTTGGGGTACACTGGATGGGAGAAGAATGTCGGGGGATGAGGCGCCACCAGACCACACACACAGGGGGCGGAGCGGGTAATGGGAGGGGGACTGGAATGGTACATGGACCCTCGAACCATGCAGGGGTAGGGTATCGTGCAGACGGCTCTGGTCACCAGTGTCAAGGGCAAGAGGGATGTCCAAATATTATGGGCCCTTGGATATCATCAGGACCTATTTGCTGTGGACGATGGCAGCAGCCGTTTCAGTGGTGTGTACTGGATGACAGCCAGACTGTGAGGGATCTGAGAGGGCATGTGGGGGGGGGGGAGATCGGGACAGCGTACATCACTGCCATCAGGCTCACTCACAGCACTGTGACCACAGTCCAGCTTTCATATCATTGACCTCTGTATGTTTTGTGCCAAACACAGGTGGTGTGTGGTATATCCGACCTTGTGCTGCTGAATTCCTGCCCACAGATCATTTCACTGATGTCCACATAGGTGTTCCATTTAGGCATAGCTATGTTCATGGCTCCCATGTGCCTGGACAGCTGCATGTCAGCTCAGTTGGACCAGTGATGCTACGTTTGGGTGTGCGTCTCTACTAATTGGCCACATGCATGCTCAGGCTGGTGGGTCTACATCCCCACCCGGGAGGTATTTGTAGAATCTAGCTGCCATTTCATGCTTGTTGGCACAGCTGCTGACATGGTGGCAGCAGAAACAATTAGATATGCTGCCACCTCCTGGTCTACAAATCATCAGCTGCAGATATATTCATGTTATGCTGTGGTGGGGTGGCATGATGTTTCACCCACTGGTCCTGGGGGCAGTGTTTTGATTCCCTCTGTGGGTGTTGTGTGATCACATAACATGCATTGCTGCCCCACAATGCTAGGGGTGTCTCACGGCCAGACAGGGGCCTGGCACACATCAAAACAGAAAGACGCTCTGCTGATGCTACCAAACAGGCAGCAGGTATGGTGTGTCTGTGTGGTGGCATGTGTGTGTGCTGCCTAGATGTGGCAAGGTGTGCTGTGTCCCATGAGCTGCAGCCACAGACACACACCCTGGAGCAGGTGGTATGTGCCATTGTCAGGATAGCTGATGGGTTCTGCATGCTGCATGAGGGTGTCCTTGGCAAAAGAGCTCCATAGACATCCAGACAGGTAGGGCACCAGGGGGTGTAGATGACATGGTAACCCCTGGTCATGATCTCAATTTCTGTGATGCCAATCTCACTGATATCCTGCTTGGCATGTATGGGTACTGTTACAGCACCAAATACTTATCTCACTGACTTCATTACTGCCACAACTACTGTGCCTGTGCAGTGGGAGGTATGGCCTATTGGTTATAACAATGTACCTCGGTCCAGAGGGCCAGGGTTTCAGAGCCCACCTGGGGACATCAGTCTCATGTCTGGGGCACTGATGTTTCTAGTCTTTTGGACATTCCTTGTGGCCTTGGACGTGCCACTTGCTCCTCCATTGCCCACTGCTTTAGTTGAGGGATGATGCGATATAGAAAACCAGTTTCTTACATCAATGGATCAGTACATATATCTGGCACTGTCCCTCGTACACAGCGCTGCACAGACATGTAGGTGACATACCCTGCTCATCCGAGCTTACATTCTAATTATGACAGCTGTGGGAATCTGCACGCAGGTGTGACACAGAGGGCCGGGTGAGGGAGATCAGGGTGGTTATGTTCCACAGGCAGCAGCAGGTTGGTGAGCTTTCAGCCTAGATTGGGTGTGAGTTTGCGAGGGTGCATGCCACATGGACCCCAGTAGTTTATTCCAGACGTAAATTGCAGCATGGTGAGGGACGCAATGTCTGCAGTTAGCAGTTGGGCAGGGGGGGGGGCTTCCATCTCAGCAATGTGACCCACAGTGTGCCTTTTGTGGTGACTTGTTTCCATTGTGTTGTTTGGGATAGTGGTCACACACATCTGTTGGGAGTCCTTAGGTTGCTGGTTTGATTCCCATATGTTCCATTCCTTTTCCTTTTCAGTGTTCTGCTAGCCTGCCCATGCAATTGCTGCAGCCTCGTCACCTCTCCAGACACCCTTCCATCTCTGCGCTGTGCACCACAGTGTGCCCTCTCTGCAGCCTATCTCTCACATGTTGAGTGTTACATATGGCTATATCTTTGTGGTGTCCATCTGAGCAGTCGTCTTGGGGGATTGGTACTGCTGTTGTTGGCTGGTCTGGTCCACATCAGTGTGCTGGTTCAATTCCCACATGCTCCTTTTTCATTCCATTCCCCATGTTGCCATGGTCCAAAGGCCCTCCACACAGCTTTCCCCTCAGCTGTCCCCTGACACCCTTTCTATTTTGCACCCATGCTCTTTTGCATGCTGTTTACACTGCATGATGTCTCATGGTGTGTGTGCATGTGTTTCTATGTGCCTCTCGTCCCACTTACAGACTGTGATATGGGCTGGTGCCGCCTGTTGTGCATGTGCGTTGCATCATGGCGAATGTTGGGGTTGCCCTATCCTGGCACACAGCAGGCATTTTGTGTGGTGCCTTGCAGTGCACCTGTATACAACCATTGCTGTGGCCTAGAGGTTTGTGGGCTGTGTTTTCATGCCAGAGGTCATGGGTTCACTTCCTCTTTTTTTATGCCTTTCCTACACAGGTACTTGCCATTCCTGTGACAGTCATATTTCTGCGTATCTGTGCTGGCAGCACATTTCACCCTCATCACAGTTGCCAGCCATCCATCAGTCCATCTATCTGTGCCTGGCAGCTGTGTGGTGTGCTGTCTTCCTGTGCAGGTTACCACCCTATCTCCTGCACTGTGTACCCTTTCCTGCATTGCACCTCTTTTTGCTTACCCCATCTGTGCCTGCTATCCAGAGCACCGCCACTCCTCTGTCCACCCATCATCATATCTATCCTGCCACCTCTGCCTACACTGGGGGACACGTATTCCCATCATCTTCCATCCAATGTCTTTCCAGTACTACATTGCCAGCATCCTGTGCCATGGTACAGCTGCCACCAACATGTTTAACAATGGTACTGGCAGCCACATGGGATGCCCGCAGATATGGCGGGTCCAGCGGCTCCCAGCTCTCCCTCCTTCACTCACCTGTTCATTGCTGTTCCTGAGTGCTCTATCTAGTGTTAGGGTTTCATCTGTCTCTGTTCCTCAAAGGTCATGCATGTCATCCTGAGGCACCTTGCAGCCCTTACGGCACAATAACCTAGGGCACCATAACCTTGTTAAGCCACCTTAACCTATGGTTCCATAACCCAGGGTGCCTTCTAAGGTGCCTTGTCCAGGGGTGTCTGATATGGCATTTAGCCTATGGAGCCCTACTGTATAGGGCACCTTACAAAGTGCCTTATGAGGCACCTTATATGGCACCTTATAGGGCACCTAACAAGGCACCTTATAAGGCACCTAACAAGGCACCTTATAAGCACCTAACAAGGCACCTTACAGGACACCTTACCTTACAGGGCACCTTACATGGCACCTTATAATGCACCTTACCTTACAGGGAACCTTACAGGGCACCTTACAGGGTGCCTTATAATGCACCTTACAAGGCACCTTACAGGGCGCCTTATAATGTACCTTACATGGCACCTTACAGGGTGCCTTATAATGCACCTTATAAGGCACATTACAGGGCACCTTATAATGCACCTTACCTTACAGGGCGCCTTACAATGCACCTTACATGGCACCTTACAGGGCGCCTTATAATGTACCTTACATGGCACCTTACAGGGTGCCTTATAATGCACCTTATAAGGCACATTACAGGGCACCTTATAATGCACCTTACCTTACAGGGCACCTTACAAGGCACTTTACAGGGCGCCTTATAATGCACCTTACAAGACACCTTACAGGGCACCTTACAAGTCACCTTACAGGGCGCCTTATAATGCACCTTACAAGGCACCTTACAGGGCGCCTTATAATGTACCTTACATGGCACCTTACAGGGTGCCTTATAATGCACCTTATAAGGCACATTACAGGGCACCTTATAATGCACCTTACCTTACAGGGCGCCTTACAATGCACCTTACATGGCACCTTACAGGGCGCCTTATAATGTACCTTACATGGCACCTTACAGGGTGCCTTATAATGCACCTTATAAGGCACATTACAGGGCACCTTATAATGCACCTTACCTTACAGGGCACCTTACAAGGCACTTTACAGGGCGCCTTATAATGCACCTTACAAGGCACCTTACAGGGCACCTTACAAGTCACCTTACAGGGCGCCTTATAATGCACCTTACAGGGCACCTTATAATGCACCTTACAAGGCACCTTACAGGGCGCCTTATAATGCACCTTACAGGGCACCTTATAATGCACCTTACAGGGCGCCTTATAATGCACCTTACAGGGTGCCTTACAAGGCACTTTACAGGGCGCCTTACAAGGCACCTTACAGGGAGCCTTAAAAGGTACCTTACAGGGCGCCTTACAAAGCACCTTACAGGGCGCCTTATAATGCACCTTTCAGGGCACCTTACAGGGCACCTTATAATGCACCTTACAAGGCACCTTACAGGGCACCTTACACGATGCCTTGTAATGTGCCTTGTAAGGTACCTTAAAGGGCGCCTTGTAACACGCCTTGTAACGCGCATTAGTCGAAGGCGCCTTGTAACATGCGTTAACTAATATGGCTTGCTGTAACGATGCACCGCCCACACCTTTATATGGGCATCTGTACCTTTACCGCGGAACCTAACGTGAGTGACATTACCACAGTTTAGTAAACATACCCCTTAGTGTCCCTGATACCAATTATTGCCAGAAATATACAAAATAGGACTGGTACTATCCAGAATCCTGGGAGATTCCTCCTGCAATTCATTTTAGGATGGCAGGGGACTTCCTTGAGAAAAGAAAGCCCATTCAGTACAAAAACAGGCAGTTTCCAGCCATAGGCTCCTAGTCATTACACCAATTTGATATAGGTGGGTGTTTGCCCCAAAAGGGGGCAAATGCTTCTAGCATCCAGCCAGGGTTTCATTATCCACCTAAAGGAAGAATTTGCACTAACTAACCCAATCGGCCAAGAAGAACCAACGAGGCTTGGAGCCACTGCATATATGCAGGGGCCTGCTCAGCCTGAAGATGATGGCTCCTGCAAGGATCTGCAATGAACTCTTCCAGCTGAAAGAATCACATAATAACCGAGAGGAACACCAAGGTACTTGTGTGAGGGGAAGTGAGTCTTTACAGTACTGGGAAACTATAAGATACCAACCCTAATGCCAGGTACTTTGATGGCAGGAGCTAAAGGAGAATTAGTCTAATGGACTTTAGTAGCTGGTTGATATGTAAAAGGGATTGGAACAAAAAGTAAAATTCTAAAAATATAATAATAATACAGATTGTGAAAGGAATGGGGCAACTTATACCGCATACAAATACAAGAAGAAAACTAATACTGTATGCAATATTTTAATTAAATTATACATTGTAAGATGTTCAAAGTTGGAGTTGTTTATATGGATCAAATTGGTGGAGGGGTTGTGCTCTATGTTAGAGAGGGCATTGCATCAAAAAGGATTAAAGTTTTGCAGGAAACAAAATTTGCTGTAGAATCTCTATGGATTGAAATTCCATGTAAAAAGGGGAAGGCAATGGCAGTGGGGGTGTACTATCGACCGCCTGGCCAGAATGAACAAATGGATGATGAAATGCTCAAAGAAATCAAGGAAGCTAAAAAAAAAGTAACAGTGCAGTAATAATAATGGGTGATTTCAATTACCCCAGTATCGACTGGGCCAGTCTCACTGCAGGACATGCTAGGGAGATAAAGTTCCTAGATGAAATAAATGACTGCTTCTTAGAGCAGCTGGTTCATGAACCAACCAGAGGCGAAGCCATATTAGACCTAGTCCTTAGTGGAACACCAGATCTAGTGCAAGAGATAAGGGTGTTGGGGCCACTTGGCAATAGTGATCATAGCATGATCGTGTTTGATTGAATTAGTGGAGGAGGGATAATAAGGAAATCCACAGTACTACCTTTTAACTTTCAAAAGGGAGACTATGATAAAATGAGGAAAATAGTTAAGAAAAAACTAAAAGGAGCAGTTGCAAAGGTTAAAGACTTACATCAAGCTTGGCTGTTGTTTAAAAATACTATCTTGGAAGCCCAGACCAGCTGTATTCCATGCTTTAAAAAAAGTGGGGGGGGGGCGGAGCCTGATGTCCAGCGGGTAAGACGCTTCGCGCTGAAGCTCCCGAGAGGCCTACTTAGAATCCTGACTTAATACCTATACAAACTTACTATTTCGCTCCGGGCTGACCGGGGTACCTCGGGGGGGATGGCGGCCCATAAACCAGCGCGCTTGGACTTCGGGTCTCCTTCTTCTTCTCACGGAAAACGCTCCAAAACAGAGGTGTCCTCCCCACAGAAGATGGTTCCATTTTGGGAAAACCCCGAAATGCACCTGGAAATTTTAGAGGAAATCCGCGGCGTGAAGGAATTGGTGCAGTCCAATGGAGAAGCGCTTCGAGCCATGAGAGAAGACTTGGAGTGCTCCAGGACCGACTTGAAGGTCTCTCATTACGGCAGGACAATATGGCGGGGGTCCTCGACTCGCACGCGGTGCGCTTGGGCAAACTGGACAAGGCTGAGCGCCAGATACAGAATCTTCAAAAGGAGTTAGAAGATAGCAATAATCGAGCCCGTCGCAACAATGTGAGGCTCATTGGAATACCGGAGGGGGTGGAAGCAGGAGATATGAGAGAATTCCTGCTCAAAACTCTTCCCTCCTTGCTGAAGATCACTTTTCATAGAGAACTGGAAATCGATCGTGCACACCGTGTTCCTACCCACATGGCGCTCAACCGAACGACCCCCCGGCCTATTATCTTTCGTTTGCTACGATATCAACAAGTGGAACAAATTTTAAATGCTGCCCGGGCGAACCATCATTTGGAATTTGAAGGTCACAAAGTCTCCTTTTTCCCTGATTTGGCAAAGCCTACCGTTGACCGTCGGAAGAAACTCCTTGCTTTTCGCCCTCGACTTCAACAGCTACAGGCTCGCTTTGGCCTGTTGTATCCAGCGAAGCTCCGAGTGACTCTCCACAACCAAACCAGGACATTCGAAGATCCTGATCTACTATCAACATTTTTAGACTCCAAAGAAGCAGAGCAGATGCGCTAATCCAAAGACTTGGACTTTTCTTTGCCGGCTCTGTCCGCCATTTTGAAGGGCCCGATGCGGCGGTCATAATCAAGCACAGAGACTACCTGGACTTTCTTTCTTTCTCTATATGACTTTTTTGTTTTTTTGGTCTCCTATCCCTCCATGATGTGTGCCTCGGTCGGATTCGGAGCACGCACAGTCCTACAGGTTATGTGTTTTTTTCAATTTCGGCCTTCTCTGGGGTTTCTCCCCGCAGACACATGGTCGCCAGTAATTTCTGGGGTTCTGCTTCTTCTCTACCGCGCTGCGGTTTTTCTTTTTTAATGTGGGGCGCTTCATTGTATTATATTAGCTTATTTTCTTTTATGCCATATGTACAGCCAGCTACAGTCAATATGAAGGACATTGTGAAATTATGTGCGCTATCATGCTCAGAATTTTTAACCTTTCTGAATGGCCTTATGTAAAATCTTATCACTCAACGTAAAAGGCATTAATAGTCCAATCAAAAGAAAGAAAATCCTTAGCTATCTTAGCCATGAGCATGCTGATTTAGCGTTTCTTCAGGAAACGCACCTAAACTCTGCTGAAACACTGAAACTCAATGCTAAGCCTTACATGGTGGCTGCCTATTCTCCCGCCGTTTCCAAACGGTGCGGGGTAGCCATTCTGGTTAAGAAATCTTTGCAAGCTACTGTAATTGATACTAGCGCTGACAAGGAGGGTAGATGGGCCCGTGTACACCTTAAGGTTGGAGATAGTGAATTTACGTGTATTTGCATTTATGCCCCGAATGTGGACAACCCTGCTTACTATGCAAGTATTGCGCAGTTGGCACAGGCCTCTGCCAATGCTCCATTAATACTTGGTGGTGATTTTAATCAAGTGTTAGACCCTCTGATAGATAGACAGCCGCCTAGAACGAGTAGTCCACCCAAGAGTCTTGCTACCCTTACAGCTCTGATGCAAGATCTTGCGCTGGTAGATATATGGAGGCTGCTTCACCCCTCCGACTTAGAGTTTACTTTCTTTTCTGCCCCCCATCACTCCCAATCTAGAATAGATTTCTTTCTCATTTCCAAAGCACTGATTTCTCAGGTGGACACGGCTAGGACTCATCCTCTCCATATTTCAGATCATGCTGCCATATCTTTATCATTACATATCACTGCGCGGGACGATTCTCCCCGAGCTTGGTTTTTTGATAGATCCCTACTAGGTCAAACAGATTTTCAGGTCGATATAAAGGCCGCTATCCAAGATTATTTTCATTTTAACTCACCCCATGACACAGCGAGCTGGGCTTGGTGGGAGGGTTTTAAAGCATCTATCCGCGCAACTATAACTAGCTATCAAATTCGGCAGGGGAAACAAAGAAAGCAGCACTTACTGATTCTAGAGCAGCAGATACAAGCTGGGGAGCGTCTCCTCACGTCCCGTACTGACCCATGTATTTTACTCCGTTTACAACGCTTGCGTTTTCAATACAATCAGCTTTTGTACACTGCTGCTGTTAAAAATATTGAATCACAACAAGGGCTATATTATCGGGAAAATAACCGTGCTGGCAAATTATTAGCAAATGCCCTAAAAGGTCAAAAAGAAGCCAAGCGTGTTACCGCCCTCCGTAATCCGTCGGGGGGGGGGGGCTTGGTCACTAAAGATACCGAAATCTTAGAACTCTTTCGTAATTTTTATACTCGGCTTTATCAATCTGAATGTGATTTTGAGCCAGAAGTATTTGAACGCTTACTTTCAGGGGTACAAAGACCGACCCTATCTGACGAAGATAGAGTGGCCATGGACACACCATTTACTGTCTCAGAAATTCATTCTGCTATCAAGAAATGTGCCTCAGGTCGAGCCGCAGGCCCAGACGGTCTCCCTGCTGAATTCTACAAAACCTTTCACGCTGACTTAGTTCCAGTTTTGAAACTTTATTTTTCTGCTCTGGCCGAGGAGGGTTCTCCTTCTGGGTCCTTTTCAATGGCAAATGTAGTAGTTTTTGAGAAAGAGGGGAGAGACCCGCAACTAACAGCTAATTATCGTCCAATTTCCCTCCTAAACGCGGACTATAAAATATTTGCCACCATTCTCTCCACCCGGCTCTCTGATAGGATGTCTACCTTAATACACCCAGATCAATGCGGTTTCATTCCTGGTAGATCAACTGCTGACAATGCTCGGACTCTATGCCATGTACTGACTACCGCAGTTAATCTTGATCGCCCATTTGTTGGCCTCTCACTTGATGCTGAGAAGGCCTTTGATCGTTTAGAGTGGCCCTTCCTGTTTGCAGTCCTCCGCTGGTACGGATTCGGGGAAGGTTTTCTCCGTTGTCTTCGCACCATGTACGCACAGCCTACAGCCAGTATATGTGCCAATGCTTTAAAGTCTCAGCCTTTTCCCCTTCAACGCGGTACTCGCCAGGGATGCCCACTGTCTCCACTTCTTTTCGATCTTGCACTCGAACCCCTGGCTTTACTAATCCGGCAATCGGAGGAGATTCATGGAGTCCCCTTCACCCATAGGGAAATCAAAATTTCAGCGTATGCTGATGACCTTATGCTTTTTGTCTCTATAGACTCAGTGCCGGCTGTCCTAGAGCAAATTGGTAAATACTCACAACTGTCCGGTTATAAGATAAATTGGACCAAGTCGGTAGCCTTTCCATTAAATCCTTTGCTTCATCAGGCAGATATGCAACCCTTCCCCTTTTTATGGCAACCTCGCATGGTCAAATACCTTGGGGTTCACTATTGTTCTCCTTTGGAAGACACTATCTCCTTCAATGCCAAAGACTTAACCTCTAAAGTCCGGGCGCTTACTCACCGTTGGACTCCTTTAACACTTACCTGGTGGGGTCGCTTAGAAACCATAAAAATGATGATTGTTCCGAAAGTGAATTATATTTTAGAAATGTTGCCCTGTCTCTTACCTAGACGTACATATAAAGATATAGAGGGCCTTCTGACTAGATACTTGTGGCAAAACAAGACACCTAGGATAGCGAAACATAAGCTGCAAGCAGATAAGGCAAATGGGGGTGTCAGATTCCCTGATTTCCTGAAGTACCATCAATCTTTTCTTCTCAAACAAGGCGCTCGTTGGCTGGAAGATCCAGTACCGAGTAGACCTGTGTGGCTAGACATAGAAGAGGACCTTTGCAAACCGATTCCTCTTACTTTTCTCCCTGGTATGACTCTCCCATCAGACTCCCACTATCCACCAATGCTTTTAGACACCTTAGGTGCCTTTAATACTCTTATGCATTCTTTAGACTCCAGACTCTGTCCGTTAGACAGGCTCCCGCTTTGGTACAATACTCGCTTTCGAATACAAAATAAGCCGATGGCGTGGAGCCCCTGGTACACTAGGGGCATTTGGATTCCTAGCCAGTTGTTCCATGAAGGTCGCTGGAAAACTTTTAGTGAATTGCAAATTGAATTTGGTCTCCCAGCGAAACACTACTTTCAGTTGGTGCAACTTCAGCATTGCCTTCGGAGTGCTAAGGTGCTCCCGCCATCGGCATCCCCTACACAAGGTTGGTCGGAGACTATCCGATCTATCGGTAGTTCACCGGGTGTAGCATCCAATTTTTACAAAACCTTATGTAATGCTATAACTAGAGATACCCCTATAGCGCAGAAAGCATGGGAGAGAGAATTGCATGTGACTTTGACCCCGGAGCAATGGAGCCTTGTCTGGAGTAGAGTGACACGGGTCTCCCGATCCGCCTCACTCACTCAGACACTCTTCTTTCTAGCCCACCGGTGTTTTTACACTCCTGACAGATTAGCCAAATGGAACACTACTCAGGGCAATAGTTGTTGGACATGTCATGCGGCCATTGGTTCACTACCTCATGTTATGTATGAATGTCCCACACTACAGTATTACTGGCGTCGGGTCTGGGGTCGTATCCAGTCTATTTTGCACTTTCAAGAGCCCCTTTCTTGGAGGATAGTGGGACTTCGCTCAGCTGCGGGGATCCCCTCTCTTCCAAAAACGGCTTACTTCCTTTTGGACTTTATGCTTGGCATTGCTATTTCCCCTAATTACGAAATACTGGAAAAATAGCTCCCATCTGAGCCCCAATGAATGGTGGAATCATGTCTGTCTCTACAGTAAATATGAACAAATACCTCGTATGTTTGCTTCCCCCATTCAGACTCCTCATCATCGGTCTAAATGGAAGATGCTCAATGACTATGTACACTCTGCTAAATGCTCTCATCTGACTGTCTAAATTTGTATATATTTCTGTCCCATGATCATTCTGTATCGTAGATACTCTTTTGATCGTTTTGATGTATAATCACTGTTGTTTGGAAGCGCTCACATGCTGACATAATCAGCTAGAGAAGAAGCATGGGGGTGGGGGGTAATTGGGTTTACTTTTCCTTATTGTATACTTGTTTTGTCTCCTTTGGTGTGTTGTTTCTTTTGTTTGTTGCAAAATGAAAATAAAAGTTTAAAAAAAAAAAAAGTGGAAGGAAGTCCAAAAAACTGCCAGCATGGTTTAAAGGTGAGGTCAGAGAGGCAGTTGTTGCCAAAAAAGCATCTTTCAGGAAATGGAAAAAAGAGCCAAACGACGAAACCTGGAAACAGCACAAGCACTGGCAAGACAAATGCAAGGCATTGATAAAACAGGCAAAGGGAGAATTTGAGAAGAAGCTTCCTGCGGAAGCAAAAACACGAAATAAAGACTTTTTCAAGTACATTCGTAGCAAAAAACCCATGAGAGAGTCAGTTGGTCCATTAGATGATAGAGGGGTTAAAGGGGCACTAAGAGGTGACAAGGCGATAGCGGAGAGATTGAATGAATTCTTTGCTTCGGTCTTTACTGAGGAAGATGTAGGAATGTTACCCATGGCCGAAGTGATATTTAAATGTGTAGAAAAATTGAAGGAAATATCGATACATCGAGAAGATGTATTACAACTATTAGATAAACTGAAGAGTAGCAAATCACCTGGGCCGGATGGTATACATCCAAGGGTGTTGAAAGAACTGAAATATGAGATTGCAGACCTGCTATTAGTAATCTGTGAACTTTCATTAAAATCATCTGGAGGATCGCCAATGTAACACCAATTTTTAAAAAGGGTTCTGGGGTGATACGGGAAACTACAGACCGGTGAGCCTGATGTCAGTACCGGGAAAAATGGTAGAAACCATCATAAAGAACAAAATTACTCAGCATGTACATAGTCATGGCGTAATGGGAGAAAGCCAACATGGCTTTAGACAAGGAAGATCTTGCCTTACTAATCTGTTATGTTTTTTTTGAAGCTGTGAATAACCGGTGGACAAAGGTAAGTCAGTTGATATAGTATATCTGGACTTTCAGAAAGACTTTTGGCAAAACTAAAGAGTCATGGGATAGGAGGCAGTGTACTATTGTGGATCAGGAACTGGTTAAAAGATAGAAAGCAGAGGGTACGGCTAAATGGTCAATTTTCCCAATGGAGAAAGGTAAATAGTGGTGTACCCCAGGGATCTGTGCTGTGTCCGCTGCTTTTTGACATATTCATAAATGACCTGGAAAAGGGAATAACAAGTGAGGTTATCAAATCTGCAGATGACACAAAACTATTTAAAGTTGTTAAAACCCAAGAGGATTGGGGAAAATTGCAAGAGGATCTTGATAAATTGGAAGACTGGGCATCAAAATGGCAGATGAAATTTAATGTGGACAAGTGCAAAGTTATGTACCTAGGGAAGAACAACCCAAACTATGGTTACACGATGCAAGGTTCCACATTAGGAACCACCACCCAGGAAAAAGATTAAGGCGTCATTTTGGATAACATGTTAAAACCCTCAGCCCAGTGTGCAGCGATGGCCAAGAAAGCAAATAGAATGTTAGGTATCATAAGGAAAGGAATGGAAAATAAAACAAAAGATATTATAATGCCTCTATATCATTCATTGGTGAGACCGCACCTTGAATATTGTGTGCAATTCTGGTCGCAGTATCTTAAAAAGAATATAGCGTTATTAGAAAAGGTTCAGAGAAGAGCCACCAAAATGGTAAAGGGGATGGAAGGATACTCCTATGAAGAAAGGCTAAAAAAGTTAGGGCTCTTTAACCTGGAAAAGAGACAGCTGAGGGGAGATATGATAGAAGTCTATAAATTAATGAACGGAGTGGAACGGGTAAACATAGATCGATTGCGTTATCAGAATATAGAAAGACTAGGGGGCATGCAATGAAGCTACAGGGTAAACTATTTAAGACTAATAAAAGAAAATACTTTTTTCACTCAACGTGTAATCAAACTCTGGAATTTGTTACCGGAGGATGTAGTAAAGACTGTTAGTGTAGCTGGGTTTAAAAAGGGTTTGGACAAGTTCCCGGAGGAAAGGTCCATAAACCATTATTAAGAAGGGACCCAGGATATCATTGCTTTACCCAGAACAAGCATTGTGGAACCTGTGTCTTTTGGGGAAACTACTAGGTACGTATGACCTAGATTGGCCACTGTTGGAAACAGGATACTGGGCTTGATGGATCTTGGTCTGACCCAGTATGGCATATCTTATGTTCTTATGCTCTGGCACTATTTGCCATGCTAGTGCCATGGTGGGCAGAGGAAATATTTATCTGCACTCTCCAGAACGTGCTACTGAATATTTCTTTCACCGGGGTTTATCTGGTTAGCAGGTCCAACTAACTGGATAACCCCTTTTGAATATTAGTCCCATAGAAAATAATGGCAGAAAAGGCCTAACCAGCCTAACTGCTTACCCAAACAACAGGTCACTCTCCACCACCCCATCTTCTTTTGAGATCCTTGGTGCTTGGACCACACTTCCTTGAATTCTGATACTGTTTTTGTCTCTACCATCTCTACTGGGAGGCTGTTCTATGCATCCACCATCCTTTCTGTAAAGAAATATTTCCTTTGATTATTTCTCATTCTGTCTCTTTTCACCTTGACTTTCATATATTTATAACCTGCAGGTATTTCTGCTTTTCATCCAGGGTATTGATATTCATATCTTTAAGTGTATCTCATATGCTTTATGAAAATGTCCTTCAACCATTTGGGTAGCCATCCTCTGGACCAACTCTATCAGATTTATATCTTTTTGAAGGCATGGTCTCCAGAATTACACATTAGGTCTCACAAAGATTTTTTACAGAGGCACTATCGCCTCCTTTTCCTGCTGGTCATTCTTCTCCCTATGCACCCAAGCATCCTCTGGCTTTTGTCATTGTCTTAGTTGCCTGTTTAGTTATCTTAAGGATATAAGATTCTGCTCTTCTTTTCTCTCCAGAAGATCTTCGCCCGCTATACATTCTAAAAGCATGGCGCTGCATTTTTTAGTATTAAATCTTAGTTGACCAAATCTAGGTCATTCTTCAAAGTTTTGTGGGCCCCTCCTCATGTATTCCATTCCTTTCAGGGGTCTACCATTTACATATTTTGGTATCACGCATCTAAAGGCAAGCTTTTCCTATAGCCCTTCTGCAATGTCAACTGCAAAATATTGAAACAAATTGATTTAAAGACTGATATTTGTGGCACTCATTAACAGCGCCCCTTTCCTTGGAGTGTCTATATTTATTTTTATGTTTATTTAGAACTTTATATACCACTTTTCTAAGAAAAGGCAAAATGGTTTACAAGTACAACTACAAAATAACAGAATGAAGAAAAGAAAGAGTGCCATAAATTAACAGGAAAGTGGAAATGAGAAATCAATAGTAGGAAATATTTCAGCAGAAGGAGAGGGGGAGAGAAGAATTAGTCTGTGTTCAAGGCAACCTAAGCTCTAAAATCCCAGGAAAAGAAGTCACTTTTAAGTTGAGCCTTAAAGGAAGCAAAGCAGTGTTCAAGACAAAGGGACCAATAGCATGGGTACGTAAAAGTAGAATGCTAAATGGCACTAATGAAGCTAGCAAAGGACAAGGACCAGGGTGCAAAATGTAAGAGAAGAGGACAGATAAGCATGAGAGCTGGTTGAGAGAACGTTGTGTGCGAGGGTCAGTAACTTATATTGAATCTGGGCCGATACTGGTAGCCAATGATAGTGTTTCAAAAGTAAGGTATCATGGTCAAATTTTCCTGCAAAGGAGAGTATGCAGATGGCTGTATTCTGGACTGCTTGGAGATATTTTAGAGAAGAGAGAGGTATACCAGCATAGATAGAATTACAGTAGTCCAGATGGTTTATGATTCAGATAAGTGGTAGAGAAGCTAGAGTGGACGAGTCAAGAAAAGGACGGATGGATCAACACTGACGTAACACAAAGTATGACTTTTTGACTACGGAGTTGATGTGCTGCGAGAATGACAAATTGGAATCCAATGCATTACCAAGATATTTCAGGGTACAGATGACTTGAACAGGTGAGCTGTCCATGGAAGGCACGACGGATGGTGGTGAAGAACCTCCAGTGAACAAAATGGCAGATGTTTTTTGGGGGTTCAGTTTGAATCAGTCAGTGTAGAGCCAGGATTTGATATAGTTTAGTGTGTGATTGACAAAAGTGAATTCAGGCCAAAGAGAGTCCAGATGATAGAGAAGCAAGATACCGCTACTCTTTTTCATCCCATATTCAACCAGATTTTAATCCTATCAATCACTTTTGGGCCCAAACAAGGGTGGGAATCCAAGTCAAATATCTTGCTCAAATCTAAATACACCACATCTAATACTCTCCACAATCTAACTGTCAGGTCACCCAGTCAAAGAAAAGTCCCATCTTTGGTTAAACCATCCTACTTTGGATCTTGTAAAATCCCTTAGATTCCAAAAACTGCACTGTGTGTTATTGAGTCAGTGTTGATTCCTGGTGATCCAGCACAGCCCCAGGAATTCCTTGGCATGGTGTGATCGGATATAAATTGCCAGACCTTTCTTTCAAGTCAATGAAGGATAAAATAACTTGCCCAAGGCCACAAGGAGAGCCATAGGGAATCAAACCTTGGTTTCTTGTTTATCAACCACTAGGCTACTAACAACCAAGGTTAGACTAACCGGTCTGTAGCTCCCAGCCTCCTCCTTACTTCCATATTTGTGGAGAGGCACCACATTTCCCTCTCTTACTCTGAAACTCTTACTCTGATATACTAATTCTAGAGAAGCACCGAGAAAGTTATACAGCTAAGTTATACCATTGTACTGGGAGCCATAGGCCTGATAAAGAAGAATTTCAAGCACATCTTGACAAACTACCCATACATGTTACATCTTATGAACTCCAGTAGGAGGCTCTCTTTGGCATGATGCAAGTATTATGCCAAGCATTAGAAGTAAATTTGAGAGATTAAGATCATATTCTACATACCCTGGCTTAGAAGTGAGGTTTACGACTGCCATAGTATGCGCAAAACTAACCCATTAGGAGAAACTACCCCTAAATTGTCAGGACTTCCTTTAATTCCTTCTATATCCTCAGATGTATCCATCTGGTCCCATCATTTTGTGTACTTTCAGTTGCGCTATCTCCTTACGGTCTTCTGAAAATGTCATGAAATGTACCCCACTTTCATTCTTCTGTTCATTACCTGTAGTCTAATCCAGGACACAGTGGATTCCTTTATATAAACAGGATAAAATCAAAATAAACTTAACTGTCTCTGATAGCTCAACAAATCAGGTGACTTGCACGGAGCAGTGGGTACACCCCTAAACAAAGGCATGGCGAAGGGTGACCTGCACAGAGTGGCAGGCACACCTACTCTTGCCACCTTGCTGGGCAGGCTAGATGGACCATGCTGGTCTTTATCTGCCGTCAAATACTATGTTACTATGTTATGTAATCCTCAATGGAAATATTTGTTAAGCAATCCCACTTTTTCCTCATTAGCTTCTATGTGCTTCACTTCATCCTTTGAATCTCACAGTGTCATTTTTGCATTTCCTCCTGTGACTAACATATCTAAAAAAATTCTCTTTCTTCTTTTTTACCAGTTCAGCTATTTTTCCATATGTATCTTCACTGGCCTGACTACTTTCCCAGATTATCTTACCTTTGCCAGATATTGTTACCTCTCTTCCTATTTCCATAATCCCTTGAAATTTATGAACACTAAGGGCCTGATATCCAAAGGCTATATGCTCTTAACTTTGAGAGTTATACTCCTATAGTATCCTCTGAAAATTTGCCAGGGTTGAATTCCTAAATTTATATTTGAAATTTCACTAAACTTCTAAATTTAAGTGGACAAAAAATGGGTAGCAATGGGAGGGTGGGATTTAGGACAGTGAAAAAAGTTAGGAGCATAGCACTGATATTCAACACCAGGCTCATAAACTGGGCTCATTAATCTTGACAGATGAACGGCAGGGCTGAATTTATAAGCATAGGGTCCAATATTCAGAACCCTTAGCTAGTCAGCCAACAAAATGCTGGCCAGTTAAAGGTTCTGAATATTGGCCCCTATGCTTATAAATTCAGTTAGTATGCTGTTCAGTGACACTATCCATATTATGCCACTGAATATCTGCACACATCACCCTGACACTGTCCATTTAATGCAAGGGTGGTCCGTGAGCAGAGCGGGGGCAATGCCAGTATTAACGGGGGAAATGCTGGCACTTACTTGGTTAGAATGATTTTCAGCGGCCCTTGTCTGGACAACTTAGGATGCATGAAAAGCAGTCCTAAATTGTAATCCAGGCAAACACTGGCTGAAAATCATGCTCACTGGGTAAATGCCAGCACGTACCCGGTTAGTGCCGCCCAACCCAGATATTCAGCGGCAGCACCGATCCAGATACTGCCACTGAATTTGCTGCTGCAGTTTAAGTGTTTAAATAGTGTTCTTTTCGAGGAGTATTGAGTGTACTCTAATGTAGTGATGTGTGTTTGGCAGAGTAACACCTAGCAGGACATTATAACATACCACTAGGGGTCAGGTACTATCATTTTACTACATGATGGTGCTTGGGCAAGACTGAGTGGGAGCTGTTCTGCTCACTTTCAGAAATATAACTTTAGGATCCGCTCGTATGCCCTGCCACTCCCCAGCCTCTACTCACCCCAAAGGGGCATGGTGAGGCATAGTGCAGGGCTTCTTTCATTCTGCTATTTTGAGCCATGGATCACAGAGGGAAAGGAGCTGGGGCCATTCAAATATATAATCTGGCAATTTAAGTTGCCAAATGGACACGAGTATCTGTGTGAAAGATGGGCTGATTTTGAGCAGACCGGGATGGCATTATAAATTATTCATGGAGTAGTGACATTCATCCATTCTCTGGATAACTTAAATGTTTAAATACAAATGCAAAAATAGTTCTGATCTCCAGCTACATTAAATACAATCACCATGTAGTAAGAGGTTAAGAAACGCTGGGATAAAATGTTTGATGATGCTTGAGAAAACAGATGGATAGGCTTTCATTATTTTCTCAGTGGATACCATATGGAACTCTAAACTAGATATCACATGGCTAGGCAATGCAAATTAGCTACTTTTTTAGATATATAAAGTGCCAACAACTGAAAACTATCAATCTATAATCTTCCACATTATTTTCTCTGAGTTGTTACACAGCTCTACTGAAATCCTCAGTGAACCTTAATGTTGGTTGTCAATGTAAGTCTGAAATTACCATAAATCATAGGTAAACACATAGAAACTAAGGATATGAATAAGATAAACATTGTCAGTTTATTTTGGATTAGTCAGCCTTTGTTCCCCAATTTTTTTAATTTTTTTGTTGTTTCATTTCACGCAGTCACTGTAATACAATTTTTTTCAATTTGCATTAAAGATTTTAATGTAAGCACCTTTTAGGATGCTGACTAATGCTATAGACACACATTGCTTGCTTTTTGATTTGTGCCTGACAACTACATCGGGTTATTCCATTTGTCTCTGGAGCCCCGCTGTGTGGAACATTAGAAAAGTTATATAGAGATCAGTATTCAAAAGAATAAATACATTGTCTGTCTTCATTTGAAAAGAAGCTTGCCGTGAAAGCAAAAATGTATAATAAAAACCTTTGCAGATACATTCATAGCAAAAACCCTGTGAAAGAGTCAGTTGGATCATTAGATGAAAGAGAGGTAAAAGGGGCACTAAGAGAGGACAAGGCCGTAGTGGAGAGAATGAATGAATTATTTGCATCAATCTTTACTGAGTAAGATGGGAAGTTACCCATGCCTGAAATGGTATTTAAAGGTGATGTATTGCGAGAATTGAAACAAATCTCGATAAACTGAGATGATGTAATACAACAACTTGCAAATCACCTGGACTAGATTGTATACATCCCAGAGTGCGCAAAACTAACCCATTAGGAGAAACTACCCCTAAGTTATTAGAACTTCCTTTAATTCCTTCTATATCCTCAGATGTATCCATCTGGTCCCATCATTTTGTCTACTTTCAGTTGCGCTATCTCCTTATGGTCTTCTGAAAATGGCATGAAATGTACCCCACTTCCATTCTTCTGTTCATTACCTGTAGTCTAATCCAGGACACAGTGGATTCCTTTATATAAACAGGATAAAAGAACTGAAATATGAAAGAACTGAAATATGAAATTGCAGACATGATAAAGAATACAATTACTGAACATGCAGTCATGGTTTAAAAGGAAAAAGCCATCATGGATTTAGCCAAGGAAAGTCTTCTCTTACTGATTTGTTATATTTTTTGAAGGTGTGAATAAATAGATAAAGGTGAGCCAGTTGATATAGTGTATACTGACATTTTACTTACTGGATAATGTCCTTTCCTTGAGTCCTGCTAGACCAGTTAGATAAGTGGGTGTTGTGTTCCTCTACCAACAGATTGTGGAGACAAAGAACCAATGACATGCCCAGGTTTCAGTGATATCACTCCCATGCCTCTATCCACCTCAGCCACAGAGGTCTCTTCAGTATCTGTTCCAAAACATATGGGAGAACATGGCAAGCCTCACACAATCTCAACATGAGTAACAATGAGTAACAAAAGAGTAGAGAACTATGTGCAGAAAAGGAGAAGATAGACCTGCAGAGTCAAGGGGACCCCAGATACTACCACAGAAGAACACAGCCAACACAGGGGCAGGTCCTGGTCTGATCTAGCATGAATCAAGGAAGGAACATTATCAGGTAAGTAAAATGTCACCTTCCATATCGTTCTGCTAGACCAGTCCAGATAAGTGGTATGTATCAAAGCTAAATCTCTATTGGGCGTGAAAAAGACACAGCAGCTTGCAAAGCCTTAGAGCCAAAGACCATGTCTGCCTGAACATAGAGATCCAAGCAGTAATGCTTGACAAAAGTGGAAAGCGATGCCCACATTGCCGCCCAACAAATGTCTGCAGGGGCTACCGAGCTCCACTGAGCCCACGAGGACACTTGCGCTCAGGTAGAATGGATGCGAAAACCCTCTGGAACCAATCAGTTCCACAAAACATATGCTGAGACAAGGCCACCTTAATCCAGTGCTTAATCCATGTGGTGACTAAAGAAGCGGCCCGCTTTGTAATTGGAACAAGTCACCTTCAGATCCATATCGGGGTGACCCCATTGGCTCAGAATAGGCTGAAATGCTTTCTGACTCAACTCCTACTCTCCTGGATCCTGAGAATGCCAGCTGAGAAAGTCCACTTCCACATTGTCCACCCTGGCAATGTGATGAGCCGACAAGATTAGGAGATTCTTCTCTGCCCAGACTAACAGGAGAGTCATCATCAGGGCCCTCCCAGCACTCCTTATGATGCCTTGCCAGCTGACATAAGCCACTGCCATGGCATTGTCTGACAACATTCGAACCACACAGCCCTCAAACAAAGGTCAGAAACACAGAAGAGCCAACCTGATGGCCCTCGTCTCTAAGCAGTTGATGGACCACACCACCACCCTGTTATTCCAATGGCCCTGGGCTGTTTGGTTTTGGCAATGGGTTTCCCAACCAGAGAAACCGGCATCTGTGGTCTTCTCCCGATTCGGGGTAGAGCCCTGCTTAGGCACTCCAGCCCATTCGGGGCTGTGGGAGGAGGAGCAGAGGCCCTTTAAAGGCAGCCCGCGTTCGGCGGGAACAGCACCATCTTTAAATCTTCTCCCGATTCGGGGTAGAGCCCTGCTTAGGCACTCCAGCCCATTCGGGGCTGTGGGAGGAGGAGCAGAGGCCCTTTAAAGGCAGCCCGCGTTCGGCGGGAACAGCACCATCTTTAAATCTTCTCCCGATTCGGGGTAGAGCCCTGCTTAGGCACTCCAGCCCATTCGGGGCTGTGGGAGGAGGAGCAGAGGCCCTTTAAAGGCAGCCCGCGTTCGGCGGGAACAGCACCATCTTTAAATCTTCTCCCGATTCGGGGTAGAGCCCTGCTTAGGCACTCCAGCCCATTCGGGGCTGTGGGAGGAGGAGCAGAGGCCCTTTAAAGGCAGCCCGCGTTCGGCGGGAACAGCACCATCTTTAAATCTTCTCCCGATTCGGGGTAGAGCCCTGCTTAGGCACTCCAGCCCATTCGGGGCTGTGGGAGGAGGAGCAGAGGCCCTTTAAAGGCAGCCCGCGTTCGGCGGGAACAGTACCATCTTTAAATCTTCTCCCGATTCGGGGTAGAGCCCTGCTTAGGCACTCCAGCCCATTCGGGGCTGTGGGAGGAGGAGCAGAGGCCCTTTAAAGGCAGCCCGCGTTCGGCGGGAACAGCACCATCTTTAAATCTTCTCCCGATTCGGGGTAGAGCCCTGCTTAGGCACTCCAGCCCATTCGGGGCTGTGGGAGGAGGAGCAGAGGCCCTTTAAAGGCAGCCCGCGTTCGGCGGGAACAGCACCATCTTTAAATCTTCTCCCGATTCGGGGTAGAGCCCTGCTTAGGCACTCCAGCCCATTCGGGGCTGTGGGAGGAGGAGCAGAGGCCCTTTAAAGGCAGCCTGCCTCCGGCAGGCCCGCGCCTGTCGGGCCCGCGCCTGAGGGCCCTTAGGCGTGGCCCTTGGGCAGTGGCCTTCGGCAAAGGTATGGTACTACTCCGCACAACCCCTGAAGTACCCGATATCCAACAAACAAGAGTCAGGAACCTCTACCATCTACGCTCCGATCCTGAAGAAAGCTGCAACTGTGCCTTGAGATTCAAACCCTCTAACTGTCCCTACCTGCCTATATACTGCAAGTATTCCATCTACAGCCTTTTATGGACACTATTCCTTCACTCTTTCAGCTGCTCTTTACCCTGAAATTGTAGTTTGTTACATAATTGCTCAAATGTCTCTACATGTAGATATTTAGTCACTGTTATTCCTTGCAATTGCTCTATTTGCCACAATTGCTCTATTGCCACAAAAGTATCTACTACAGCTCATTGATACTTGCCACTGTTTTTACCTTGCAATTGTATCAATTCCAACTAAAATTACAGAAAAATATTTATCTGCTACCTCTCACTTACAAGTCTCACCTGCTACTTCTCATCTCATCTCAATCATTATACTTCTCATCTCATCTCATCTCATCTCATCTCATCTCAATCATTATTCTGTGTAGGTATACACAATCAATCCATACTTAAGAGTTGAACACTGCCAGAAATACTGTGTTATTGTATGATACACTGAGCCTGTTTGCTGGTTGCACAATACACAAGCTAAGATCCAGTCAGCCCTAACGTGCCAAAACCCCTCTATTCGCCTCCCAAATAAGCCTCATACCTCACAGGGTTAAAATGGAAGACGTGATCATCAGGTTAATGTGCCTTTTCCTACTTATTATAACGCTACCATCTAATATATTGGCCCTCACCACCTCACAAAACCACATTCCTATTGTACCATCTAGTGAGAGAAAATGGTCAGGAAACTCTTATTACAACCCACGTGGGACCAACCTTCCGCACCGCAACCTCCTATTGCATGTCCCACTACAATACAACACGAAAACTAGACAAACTAAAAGCATCTACCCTAGTAGACTGAAGTGTGCACTTATAAATGCCCGCTCACTTCGAAACAAGTGGCCAGTGATCACAGATGTAATAATATCCCACCAGCTAGACATCCTCATGGTCACTGAAACGTGGCTCTCAAGTGAAGACAATATCATCCTCAACCAGCTTCTCCCACCTAACTTTACAGCATTCACTGGACACAGACAAAACAAAAAAGGCGGAGGAGTACTTATCATCACCAAAGCTGACCTCCAGTTCAAAATGGATGAATCCAACAGTAACAACCATCTAGAAACAGTATCAGTCTCAAACAACACATGCTCCATAAATTTGGTCTATAGATCACCATCAGGAGATCCAGACGACCTAGCAACCATAATAAATCTGGCATCCTTCACCCAGGGTCCAAATAAACCTAATTGGATCGTAGGAGATATCAACCTACCATCATTACAGGACACTCAAGCAACAGCATTCCTAGATGCCCTAGATAGCCTAGGATACACACAAATGGTGCAAGAACCTACTCATGAGAAAGGCAATACCCTTGACCTCATATTCGCACCGCAGCTAAGTTTGGATCAACCACAAAACATTGTGCTATCGATAACTGCAGTCCCTTGGACTGACCACAAACTCATCACCTTTCAGATGCCTACCACTAACTGTTCACACAAGACAAAAACAGATGAAAGCAGGCCCGCTAACTCAACTATCAGAAGCTTCCACCCATTTAACAGAGAACGCATCCTCACTGAAATGAGCACACTCTTTGATGACACCTCACTAAGCCTAGATGAGGTGATCTCCTCCTGGAACAAAAAACTCAGCACAATCGCTATCCGCCCTCCAACGAACAAGAACCCAAAGAAGAGATCTACAGCCCCATGGTTCACAGCCGATTTAAAAACCTCACTAACCATTTTAAGAAGGCTAGAAAAACGATGGAGAAAGTCACGTACTAGCAGTGACCAATCAGCTTACATCCAACACCTGTCTGAGCATCGTAAAGCCATCTCAGATAAAATCAGACAACACCACACAGATACCCTGAAACGGTCATTGAATAAACCTCACGACTTGTTTAACTTAGTTAAAACGCTTGCCAAAGAGCCAACCCCTGAGCACCACAGCAGGATCCATCCACAGGACTATGCAATTTACATGCAATCTAAAATGTGCAAGACTAACAAAATATTAATACCGGACTCTCCTGATGAACAAGACTACCCAGTATCACTGGCATCATTCTCTACCCCCTCGAAGAAAACTATTGAAGATACTATTCTAGCTCTGAACACAACCACTGCTCACACAGACCCTTGCCCTGCGCACTGGATAAAGGACCTGCGATGTGACATATCCTCAACTATAGCTAAAATCTTAAACTATTCCTTCACCACTGGCTCCTTCCCCGCTACGCTCAAGCAGACCTCTGTAAAACCGCTGTTAAAGAACACCAAACTTGATCCTCAAAAAGTAGAATCTTATAGGCCCATATCTAGCATACCTATGCTAGCAAAAATCATTGAGAAAATAGTGCACAGGCAATTACAGGATCATATAGACACCTCAGCCCCTCTGGATCCAGCTCAACATGGTTTCAGAGAGTCCCATGGAGTAGAAACACTACTCACAACACTCCTCAACAACATAATCTCGGGTGTGGATAACATACGCCAGGGTTTCGCTCTCGTCTTCCTAGACATAGCAGCGGCTTTTGACTCGGTATGCCACGAAATTCTCATCTGCCGGCTAAGGGAAAAAGGCATTGGTGGAACAGCACTCGAATGGTGTAAATCTTACCTGTCCGATAGATGGCAGCATGTCCGAGTCGATGGGGACACATCTGAACCTTTCCAACAAAGTCAAGGTGTACCTCAAGGATCCTCCTTATCTGCATTGATGTTTAATATATACATCCAACCCATCTGCGACATCATCAGATCCTTTAATGTCAGTTACATGATATATGCAGACGATGTACTACTATATATGCCAATATCATTGGATGGCCTAGACCTCACCCCGCTGACTAACTGCTTTGACACCATATCAGAGTGGCTCTTATCACAAAACCTGAGAATACAACACAAAAAGACGGAAGTACTGTTCGTCTCGAGGAACACCAGTTTCACCCCTCCGAGTTGTATTAACGTAAAGGATGCCCAACTCCAAGTAAAACCGGCAATACGCTACCTTGGAGTAACGCTGGACCAAAACCTTGACATGAAGAACCACATAGCCAATACAGTCAAGGCAATCTACTTTAAAATCAGATCCCTCAGACACCTACGCATGCTACTTGAACCGGATGACTTCCGAACCATTTATCAAGCCCTTATACTCCCCCATTTCGACTTCTCAAACTCCATACTACAAGGACTCCCCCGGTCCACCCTGAGCCCCCTGCAACTAGCCATGAATAGTGCAGCAAGGGTACTCCTCGGGGCATCCAGGAGAGATCACGTAACACCCCTTCTAAAACAGCTACACTGGCTCCCCATGCAAGCAAGGATCAGCTTCAAGACCTTACTGCTAACATTCAAAGCGGCTAAGGGACTCACCTCTTCCTCTCTCTCCAACCTCATACAACCACTCGCACCAAACAGGCCACGAAGAACAGCAGAATTAAACACTAGTTATCCCAAATGATACCACAAGATGCACTAGATCAACAGCCAACAGAGCCTTCCAATTCTGTGCCCCAACTCTATGGAACACCTTACCAGCACAAATCAGAGCAACACCTAATCTGAGTCAGTTCAGAAAGGCACTGAAACATTTCCTCTTCCTTAAATATCTCATTGACAGCTCCGAACATAACCCCCAGGCAAATAGCAGAAGTGGTCAAACAGATAGAACCTCGCAACAGGCCAACTTCACAATGTAAATAGTAAATTGTTCCATGTACTATTGTACCACCATTGTATATAGTTAACCAGGATATCCTTCATCAGATAACCCTCATTGTATTTAGTTTCCCCTATTTCGCCAAGTTATACTTCCTGTTAAATGTAATGACCAGACATATGTAAATTGTCGGATGTTTTTTGTTCAATGTAAACCGCGCTGATGTCTAATAGTGCGGTATATAAGAATTGTTAATAAATAAAATAAATAAATAAATCCAGAGGAATTTCCTTCCTCTAATGACTGGGCTGCTGTCATAACCACAGGCTGGCCTTCACCATCACTGTGAATGGGATCCTGAGCTCAAACTCCTGAAAACTTGGAGACCTTAGAATCAGCAAGGAGTGCTGGAGTGGCCGCATATGAGCATGTGCCCATGACACCATGTCGATTGTTTCTGCCATCTTTCTGAGGAGCTGAAGATAGTCACAAACTCTGGGAACCTGTTGAGAAATGAACAGAACCAGACAATCCAACAACCTTGAGATGTCTTTCCTCTGGCAGGAAGACTCTGCCCACTTGAATATCGAATGTGCTCCCAGGAATTCCAGAGGTTGGGAAGGCATCAAATGGATCTTTCCCTGATTAATTATCCAGCCGAGGCCTTCCAAAAAGGACACCACTCAGGGCACTACCCAAGACACCTTTGAAAGAGAACAGGATCAGATGAGCCAGTCATCTGGATATGGGTGCACGCAAAACCCTTGGTTCCGTAGCACTGCAGCCACTACCTCCATGACCTTGGGGAACATCCTTGGGGCAGAGGAGAGGCCAAATGGGAGGGCAGCAAACTGGGTAAGAGCCAAGCACAGCAAAATGCAGATACCTTTGCTGATCCTCCCAGATTGTGATATGAATATACACCTCAACTAAATCCATAGATGTCAGGGACTCCCCTTGGTGCACCGTTTGAATTACAGATCGCAAAATTGCCATCTAGAAGCGCAGGTCACACAAGTGTTTGTTGACACCCTTGAGTCCAGAATGGGCCAAAATGATCCATCTTTTTTTGTCACCACAAAATATATGGAATACCTGCCCTTGCCCTGATCATCCGGGGGAACGGGCACCACAGCCCTTTGTTTGCAGACCCACAAGGGGAGATGACAAAAGCAACCAGGATTGGCTCTCTGCTTTCCAGGTATAGCCATACTGAATGGTGTCTAGCACTCAACAATCTTTGGTGACCTGGGCCTATTCTGGAAAGAAAAGGCAAAGCCTTTCTCCAACCGGAGTTACCAGAGAATATAGTAACATTGTAAAATGGAGCCCGATTCCCAGAAGGGTACGTCCGGGTTGTACGGACATCCCTGATAAAGACGGGCCTATTAGGACCCAATTCTGGACCGTGAGACCAAAAGGTTCACCTGGTACACAGAATCGGGCCCGAGGATGGCCCGGCGTGCTCCTGCCTGCCTGCGGGGATGTCTTCCCCACAGGGTTCCTGGGTGTGGCAGCTCGGCCCCCCTCCTCTTCCCCGGGGCCTAGATCAGGTGGCAGGGACCCCCCCTCCCCTGACTCAAGCCCTGGGGGGATCCCTGGAACCAATTGTTGGATCAGCGCACATTTAAGGTGGAATAAGCAGAATGTCCCCTTTGGCCTGGCAGGACATACAGGGCTGTGACCTGAATTGCCTCTGTATATCCTACCGGGCTGGCCTGCCCCCACTCCACCCCAAACCTGGCCCCTCCTGCCCCCCACTGGCTCTCCCTGTCCTGCAGCTCAGGATGAGCCGGAGGGGGAATCAGGCCAGGGCGGCTTGCGGGGCTGCATGTTCTGCCAGGAAATGCAGCCCCGCAACCCTCAACTCTGCATCTGGCCCATAGTATATTTTCATCTTTATCTTTATTTATACATTTGATATACCGCCCTTGTCAAGACATCAGGGCGGTTTACAATAAATATGTCTACGCCATAGAAAAAGGAGAGAATTAGAGGGAATAGTAAAGTCAGCAAAAGAAGACAACAAACAATAGCTAGGTAGGGTTGTCAACAGGGAAGCACAAAAGCCTGTTTGAATAAATGGGTTTTTAGTAAACTTTTACATTTTGGGTAGAAGGTTCCAGACAGAGGGAAGAAGGTAAAGCGTTCCAGAGTGAGGGACCGAGAAAGAAGAAGGCAGCGTGATGGGTTTGTTCCAAATGGGCCTGGGAGGGAGAAGGTAAGGAAAGCCGATTAGCATGTAATGACCGAAGTTGTCAACAAGGGGTATGAAGAGAGATGAGATTAGTCAGATAAAGTGGATCTGATGTATGAAATGCCCTATGCATCAGAATGAAAAACTTGTATTGAAACCTATATCGAAGGGGTAACCAATGAAGGTGATGAAGAAGAGGAGTGATGTGATCAGACTGCCGAGCACGTGTAACGAGACGTGCTGCCGTGTTTTGTAATAGTTGTAGGTGCTGAAGCTGATAAGATGGTAAATTTGCCAGAAGCACATTGCAGTAGTCTAATTTGCTCATCACCAAAGCCAGTAATAGAATGATGAGTGAAGAAGGGGACAGTAGGGAACGTACTGCTCTGATTTGTCACAATGCATAGAAGGATCGACGGGTGAGAGTAGACACATGGTTGTGAAAAGAAAAGGAAGAGTCTAATATTACACATAAATAATGGAAGGATGAAGTGAGGGGGACTGAAGTAGAGTCGATTTGAGGAGCGATGACTGCGCATGAAGTACTCAGGGAAACCCACATGGCTGTGGATTTAGACGGGTTCAAATGAAGATAGTTGGAGGAAAGCCAAGAAGCAATGTGAGAAAGACACTTGTTAAGCAGAGAGATATCGACATTCACAGGTGACGTGTGGAAAAGAAGAACAATGTCATCAGTGTAAATGTAAGTGGAGAGGCAGGGGGGCAAGAAAGATATTGAACAGCAAGGGGGAAAGGACCGAGCCTGGGGGCACCCCACATGCTAGGGGAAAAGGAGAGGAGGACTGATTATTAGAGTGGACAGAGAAAGTGCGAGCCGTGAGGAAAGAACAGAACCAATGCAACACAGTGCCCCGCAACCCAGAGTCATGGAGGCAAGAGAGAAAAATCCAGTGATCAAGTAGGAGTGGAGGAGTGGCCTAGTGGTTGGGCAAAGTACTTCAGGCCAGAAGGTCAAGGGTTCAAATCCCACTAGAGGACAGCAACCTTGGGCTGGAAGGACTGGGATTTCTAGTCCCACAGGTGCTCCTTGTGGTCTTGGGCAAGCCACTTAACCCTCCATATGTTCCCTGTAAAATAGTTATCTCCAAGTTATACTGCCCTGTTCAATGTAATTTCAGTTTGTTCAATGTAAACCACACTGATGCAGAATAGCGCAGTATATAAGAGAATGTAAATAAATAAGTAAGTCAAATGCTGAAGATAAATCCAGAGACACCAACAGAGTGATATCCCCACAGTCATGAGCCACATGTACTTCATTTAGAAGAGCCAAAAGAATTGTTTCTGTACTATGTCCGCACGGAATCCTGATTGTTGAGGATGAAGGGCATTATTGGCCTCCACATGAGATGATAATTAGAAAAATAAGAGATGTTTGAGTACTTTTGCCAGGAAGGGGAGGTTTGAAACAGGGCACCAGTGGGATAAAACAGCAGGATCCAAAGAGGGCTGTTTTAGGAGAGGATGAACAATGGCAGATTTCCATGTTGAGGGGAAACAACCGGAAGACAAGCTGGCATTCAGGATGATTAAGATAAATGGCAGCAACTGGAGAGAAGGTTCGGCCAACCAGCCTGAAAGAATAGGATCCAACTGACAGGTAGTCTTCCTGGAATTAGAGATAACTTTGAACAGTTCTGGGGGAGTAATGGCATGAAATGAAGACCAGGTATGTGCTAAGGCTTGGTTTGAAGGGGAAGAAGAGAGATCGACTGATTCTGAAATGGTTACTACTGAAGAGGAAGAAACAGATGGGGAAGGAGGAGAACAGGGAGGAGATAAGGGTGGTAGTGGGGGATCCAAGAAGGAAGAGCAAAGGTTATGAATCTTATCAGTGAAGAAAGTAGCTAGTATTGAAGGAGCAGGTACGGCGGTCTGCAACCTGGGAGTAGATGTAGTAGACGAGAGTCTACGCAAAACCGTGTAAGGCTGCCTTGAAGAATTAGTGGCCTCAGAGATTTCCGAGGTGTAGAATGAACGCTTGGCAGTCTGGACTGTTGAGTGGTAATAAGAATAAAGCTGTTTAAACCGAGCTAATGAATCAGGAGAGGGATGCTTTAACCATAAGCACTCTGCTTGGCAAAGTTGCGTCTGCTGCAAACACAAACCTGGGTGGAACCATGGAGAATGAGGTCGTCGAGGTGACATAGAAGAAGGGCGAAGAGGAGCCAGATCATCTAAGGCAGCAGTAAGGACAGAGTTCCACAGAGAAACCTGTGCATCAGGTGAGCGTAAAACAAAATCAGAGGGAAATAAAGATTGCGCAGATGGAAACGCACTTAGTGTCAAGGGGGTGATATGCTGCCGCAGGCAAGGTGGGGATTGGGGCTTTGAAGGGTTACTATTAACTGAGGTTCTCCAGGACACAAAAAATGAGACACAAAGATGATCAGACCAAGGAATGTCATGAGTGGTAGGAGCAGAGAGCATAGAACTCAAGCTAGGGGAAAAGAGAACTAGATCTAAGGTATGTCCTGCACTATGAGTAGGGCCAGAAACATGTTGGCAAAGTGAGAGATCATTGATGAGGTTTAAGAAAACCTGATCTTTTAGCCTGGAAGGGGAATCAACATGGACATTAAAGTCGCCAAGGATAATGAGGTTAGAATAGTGAAGAATAGTTTCTGAAAGCGTCTGTAGAGATGTCTCCCACTGAATGGTAGAGAGAGAAGGGGGAAGGTAGAGTAAGAGGAAATAAAGCGGGGGAGATGATTGTAAATGGAGAAAAAGAGATTCTGAGTAGTGGATGGAGGATGCAGTAACTTCAACAATAGAGAGTGTGGATCGGTAGAACAGGGCCACACCTCCTCCTCCTCTGCCCAACCGAGGCAGATACAGACCATCATGGTCCATCAAGTCTGCCCAACAAGGTTGCAAGAGTAGGTGCACCTGCTGCTCCATTCAGATCACCCCTACCCATGACTTTGTTTAAGGGTGTACTCACCACTCCATGCAGGTCTCCCCTATTTGTTGAGATAGCAGAGGCTGTTAAGGTGGTCCCTTCATTGCGCAGTCCAGGAGGAACCACCTCTGGAAGGAGCCAAATTTCTGGGTCCATGAACACCTCAAAAAGACTGTGAACAACTCTGAAATCTGGAAGCATAGGGGAAGAAAGAATTTCAAGGTCAACAGAGATGTGAGACTCGAGACCTCTGGGGATCCGACAAGTGTACCCCCAAGGTGCAGCTGGAGGCTGACAGAAAATGGGGTCCTGTCCACTTCAAAGGACCCTTGGACCTGTCCTCTCGAAGGTGGTAACAGTTCATCTCATCCAGAACCTTCACCAGCTGCTCCAAATTGGCTCCAAACAGAAGCTTCCCTTTAAAAGTCAGTTGTGACAACCGGACTGTGGAAGAGGTGTCCACTTCTCCGTGCTGGAGCGAAATCAAATTCCATGTCACCGTCGACAGGGCACAGTCCCTGGCCGCAAGCAGGCGAGGTCATGCATGGCATCAGAAAGGAAGACCGTAACTGACTCCAAAAGAGGGGTAGTAATCCAATGGAAGAAAATGAATCCACTGGAACAGAGCTTGAGAGATCAGGTCTGCACATACCGCCAACTGATGAATAGCAGCTGCTGTGGCAAACTGGTCTTCAACAGAGCATTCTTTAAGGCCAATCCACCTTCCATAGGAATGGTGGTCCATTTGGTAACTCCCATGACCTGCGCATCCACCTTGGGAATATCAAACTACACAACATACTCCTTCTCCAGGAGAGCATACATATTTTTATACAGCCTTAAGCGAGGAGTTGGGGAGACCTACTCTGATTGGATCATGTCTTTGATCACCTCCAGGAACAGGAAGACAGTAGTGGATTTCTGCACCCCTTGCAGGAATGGATGCTGCTTCAGCTCCTGCTCCATCTCTGGAGCATCTGCCAAACTCAAGGTGGAGGAGTGGCCTAGTGGTTGGTGAAAGTTACCTCAGGCTGGAAGGTTGGGGGTTCAAATCCCATTAGAGGACAGCAACCTTGAGCCAGAAGGACTGGGGTTTCTAGTCCCACAGGTGCTCCTTGTGGTCTTGAGCAAGCCACTTAACTCTCCATTGCCCATGTTCCCTGTAACTATTCGTGTATGTGTCTCATATCCCTTGTGCTAAATGTATCCCCCAATTGTGTTGTGACCTCTTTGATTGAAGGATAAGGTGGTATACAAAACTGTCTAAATAAATAAATCAAAGCCACCATTTCCTCTTTCCAGAACAGGCAGATAATGCCAGCCTCTTCACAATCCTTCATCACATCAGAGCTTAGAACTAAGCCATTTGAATCCAAGTAATAGTCCAAATCCTGTACAGATTCCAGGTGATGTCCATCTCTAGGGGGTGCCCTTGGCCAGAGACACTTAGCCAAAGGCAGTCGAATAGGGCTTCCACTCTCAACCTGCCTGTCACAAGACTGTGCATGGGGAATCCAGAGACAGCAGTGTCTGAATTTCCATGCCAGAAAGACCAGATCTGTAGTAAAAATGGAAAAGAATTTCAGGGAACACAATCCAGACTCCAGAAGCTCTCTTCATGGAAATGACCCCCCTACTCCAGGGGACATAGCCACCGCCAAGCCTCTAGAGGAGAGAGGGGTGACCCACATTTTGGTCTCCAGAAACCCCAGCCAGTTGGACATCCTTATCCACAATGCCATCTGCCACCTCCTGCCCTAAGTCAGGCAAGGCCAGACTAACTGCATCCCTCGGGTGGGAGAGGGGAAGCAAGCCCACCAGCGATGACTCAAGAGCTGCCATGCAAGAAGATCAGAGTTGAGAAGCTGGAGATGAAGAGCCTTGCTTGCCACAAGCCAAATAACATTTCCTGGAAGAAGATATTGAGAGTTAAGGCAAGTATCAGAACAGCGTGCACTAAGGCCACATTAAATTTCACCTGCCATTTGGATGCCCAGTCTCCCAATTTTTCAATGTCCTCTTGCAATTTTTCACAATCCTCTTGTGTTTTAACAACTTTGAATTTTTTTTTTCATCTGCAACATTAGTGTGGGTGTACTTAGTGTCATCTCAATGGGTGCTGTTAAATGCACCCATGTACCGGTTTTCACAGTGCCACATATTAGCAACATGCCAACAGCAGGGGGATGGACACATATGTCTCCTAAAGTTGGCGCAGGCCTCCACACTTATTTTTCAGCCCAATCATGTGCTACTGGTGTGTTTTTTAGTAAATGTACCCCTTAGATTCTTATTTTTCCACCACACCTATTACACTTAGCAGTGATGTGCCTCCCCACATACCATTAACTGTTGAAATATTTACCAGCATAAAAAGAAGTAGGACTGGAAATATTCCTGGTGCATGCTTATGTTTAGCCAGTCAGTGCTGATATTTAAGGCTAGTCAGCTAATGTTATGCAGGTAAGTCTGGTAGAGGAGAAGTGCTTTCCTAAATTTATCAGCAAAAAGCTATCTGGATATATCCAATGCAGGTGTATCTGGATATGTCCTGCTGAAAAACCAGATAAAATTATCTGGATAATTTTTTCTGGACAGCTTAAATTGCCCATCTGATTTTTTAATGTGACACTCTTAGGGACCTGTTTACTAAACTGTAGTAAAGTTTTGCACTTTGGGACATGTTTACCAAACTGCCCTAATGGTTAGTGTGGTTTTTTACCATGTGCATTAACCGTTAGCATGAGCTAAAAAGGTGTCCACCCTAAAAATCTTATGCTAACCTATTAACACAGGTTGGGGGAGAAACTGAGTGAGCTGGAGATGGAGTGTGGGTGGTGACCGCGCATTGCAGTTACTATGAAAATCATTGTTGCATTCACTGTCAATGTCAGTGTTAGCACAGGTGCACTTAATGCCACCTCAATAGATGGCAGTAACTGTATCCATGACAAGTGCAGGAAACAGCATAAGGCGGGGGTGATACTGGATATAAGCTAACTTCCTGGCGACATATTGTGCATGTCTTCATTTGCTAGTTTGGGTCCGGTGCTATACCCATGTTAAGTTTTAGGGCCAAATGTATGGTAAACCACTGTATTTTAGTAAAAATGCCCCTTTAACCGCAAACGTAATGTGTGATAAGTGCAAAGGCTCTGTAGTAACTATTGGGGCATGCCCAACATATTCCCTGTAGTTATGGTACAGAAATGCTTTTCACCGTGTGTTAAGTTTGTTTGCTAATAATGTGGATGCATTTTACACCTCTTTTTGAGGAGACCATAAGTTCTCCATTGCTACTGCACAAGTGTCAGTGTGGCATTATTTATTTAACTGTATTTTTCTATACCACTTTTCACTGAGTCAAAGCGCTTTACAATGAACAGAACTTTTAAGATACGAGGACCAACCACATGCTGTTTTGCCCAATGCCATATAGAACAAAGAATTATAAAAGTATATACAGTGAATCACACAATGCAAGCAAGGGAACTGTTAAAAATTACATTGAACAGTATGAGTAGTAATTATTACATTGAGCTACATGTGTGTATATGGAATTTATTAGACTTTAGGGAGTGGTGTGGTGTATGCATTCGGTGGGGGGGGGGGAGTGGATAGGTTGTTAACAAGGAATAAATTAAGGGAGGATTGAGGGAGGGGAGGGAGGGACAACAGTGGTCAGGGTAGCAGTAAAGGGGGGTATTTGATGTTATGTGGTTGGTCCAAAGTGTTTTATAAATAGGTAGACCTTTAGTAATTGCAAAATATAGCCAGTTCTGTGATATTTCATATTCTCTCTGATAGTGAGTTCCATAGGCTTGGCACGTAGGGAGGCCGATTGGTTGAGGCTAATCTTAAAGGTTAATAGCAGGGGGGGGCGGAGCCTGATGTCCAGCGGGATAGTCGCATAGCGCTGAGGCTCCCGAGAGGCCTACCAAGACTCCTGAATTTTGAACCGTTTTAATTCTGAATATTGCTTTGACTCTACCGGGGTACCTTGGGGTGATGGCGGGGACCAAACCAGCACGTCTAGATTTCGGGACCCCAACGAATTCCCATGGTAAACGCTCCAAAACCGAGCCCCCGTCTCCGCAGAAGCAGCCCGCACCTCGGGAAGGTCCCGAGATGCAGCAGGAGATCCTCACTGAAATACGAGGGGTAAAAGACCTTGTGCAATCCAACGGGGAGTCACTCCGAGCGCTGCGTGAAGATTTCGGCATGCTGCAAAGCAAACTTGAAGGGCTTTCCCTACGACAAGACAAAATGGAAGGCATACTGGACTCACACACGGTCCGGTTGGCGAAACTTGACAAAGTAGAGCGCCAGATACGGGCCCTTCAGAAAGACGTGGAAGATGGCAACAATCGGGCCCGCCGCAATAACATACGGCTCGTGGGCATACCGGAGGGAGCTGAGTCTGGAGACATGAAGGAGTTCCTTTGTAAGGCGCTTCCTTCCCTACTTCGGATCACATTTGCTAAAGACCTGGAGATTGACCGGGCTCATCGAGTGCCCTCAAATATGGCGCTCAATCGGAAGACCCCGCAGCCTATTATCTTTCGGCTCTTAAGATACCAACATGTTGAGCAAATTCTGAATGCCGCTCGCGCAAAAGGCCCCATCGAGTTTGAGGGCCACCGGCTATCCTTCTTTCCTGATTTGGCTAAGCCCACGGTTGATCGTAGAAAGCGATTCCTGGAATTTCGACCGAGGCTACAACAACTGCAAGCTCGCTATGGCCTGATGTACCCGGCTAAACTCAGGGTAACGCTGCACAACCAGACCAGAACATTTGATGATCCTGAATTACTTGCGGAATTTTTGGAGTCCAAAGAGGCAGATCAGATGCGTTGATCCAAGGAACACTTAGCTAATTGACCTTATATTGGTAAAACCCGCCATATTGTTTTCGGACGCTATCTACCTTAGAGACTGCCTTGGCAATTCACAGCCTTGGCTTTCACTAGCCTTGATGGCCCTGCTCTATCATGCCCACAGCTACTTCGGTGGAGATCGGAGACTATAATAACAGAAGGGTTCAAACATTACAATCGCACTCTCTTGGGCCTCCTCCCGCAGACATATGGTCGCCATTTATATTTGGGGTTATGCTTCTTCTCTGGGGCACTTCGGTGCTTGCTTTCTCATATGGGGTGTATCTGGTATCTTAATTGATGTGTATGATATAGATGTACAGATGTGGTATATATTCCATACTCGCTTGCGCTTTTACTTCAAATGTATGACAATGTCTTATGGCCCTATGTAAGGTTTTTTCATTGAACGTAAAGGGAATCAACAACCCGATTAAAAGAAAGAAAATCCTTAGTTATTTGAGTCATGAAAAGGCGGATCTGGTTTTTCTTCAGGAAACGCACTTAAATTCTACCGAAACTCTGAAACTCAATATTAAACCTTACATGGTAGCTGCCTACTCTCCGGCTGTTTCTAAGAAATGTGGGGTAGCTATTCTGGTGAAGAAATCCTTGCCTGTGACCATTATTGCCACTAGCTCTGACACGGAGGGCAGATGGTCCCGCGTCCATCTTAAAATTGGACACCTTGAACTAACATGTATATGTATTTATGCCCCCAATGTGGATAATCCTGCCTTTTTTGCTACCATTGCTCAGGTTGCGCAGGCCTCTGCTAGCACCTCACTGATAATAGGTGGCGACTTTAATCAAGTCGTCGATCCTCTGATAGACAGGCAACCGCCTAGAACGAGTGGCCTGCCCAAGAGCTCCCTCACACTCACCTCCTTGATCAAAGATCTCGCTTTAGTGGATCTTTGGAGATTGTTGCATCCTGCTGAACTGGAATTTACTTTCTATTCTCCCCCCCATCTATCACAGTCCAGAATAGATTTTTTCCTAATATCTAAAGTGCTGGTATCTCAGGTAGACACAGCGATGATTCACCCATTACATATCTCAGACCATGCTGCCATTTCCTTCCAGTTGCACGCTAACCTGCCCAGTGGGAATCCGGGAAATTGGTTTTTTGATAGGACCCTGCTAGAGCAACAAGAGTTTCAGTTAGACATTCGGGCCGCCATTCAGGACTATTTCCATTTTAACTTACCACATGATACCATGAGCTGGGCTTGGTGGGAGGGCTTTAAAGCTGCCATTCGTGCCACCATTACTAGCTATCAAATTCGCTTGGGGAAACAGCGTAAGCAACAGTTATTAATATTAGAGCAACAAATTAAAACTGGGGAACGGGTTCTTACTTCCCGCACTGATCCTTGTGTGTTGTTACGATTGCAACGCCTACGCTTTCAATATAACTCAATCCTGTCTGCTGCAGCTTCTAAAAATATCGCATCGCAGCAAGGGATGTACTATCGGGAAAGCAACCGTGCTGGTAGACTCTTAGCTAATGCCTTGAAAGGTCAAAAAGAAGCCAAACGGGTAGCGGCTCTCCGAAACCCGGTAGGAGGGGACATAGTGACAAATAATACAGAGATAGTAGAGCTTTTCCGGGATTTTTATACTCGTCTTTATAAATCAGAATGTGACTTCACGTCAGAGGCTTTTGAGCGATTATTATCCGGAATCCAACGGCCGACCCTCTCTGAAGAGGATAGGGTTGCGATGGATAAACCCTTCTCTACTAATGAAATTCACTCTGCCCTTAAACGTGTGGCCTCGGGACGCGCCGCAGGCCCTGACGGTCTTCCGGCCGAATTTTATAAAACGTTCAGTGCTGATCTGGCCCCCCACCTAAAACTCTATTTCACTGCTCTGGCTGAAGACACATCTTGCTTGGGATCCTTTTCGGCGGCGAATGTGGTAGTATTTGAAAAAGAAGGGAGGGATCCGCTGTTAACAGCTAACTACCGCCCAATCTCCCTTCTTAACGCAGACTATAAAATTTTTGCGACTATCTTAGCCTCTCGACTATCTGACCAAATGTCTACACTAATCCACCCTGATCAATGTGGTTTTATACCCGGAAGATCCACTGCCGACAACGCTAGGACTTTATGTCATGTTTTGACTAATGCTGCAAGCCTCGATCTACCACTAGTTGGCCTCTCCCTAGACGCCGAGAAAGCCTTCGACTGTCTAGAATGGCCCTTCTTATTTGCTGTTCTCCGTTGGTACGGCTTTGGGGAGGGCTTTCTCCGGTTTCTTCAAGTCATGTATGCCGAACCCACAGCCAGTATATGTGTGAATGCTATCAAATCTCAGCCATTCAGCCTTCAAAGAGGTACACGCCAAGGGTGCCCCCTATCTCCTCTGCTCTTTGACTTAGTGCTTGAACCTCTAGCCCTGTTACTTAGGCAGTCCGCAGACATCCGAGGTGCCCCCTTTAGACACAGAGAGATCAAACTCTCCGCTTATGCAGATGACCTTATGCTTTTTATAACTTTGGATTCGGTCCCAGTAGTCTTAGAATTACTAGACAGGTACTCGCAGCTCTCGGGCTATAAGATCAACTGGACCAAATCGGTTGCTTTCCCACTTAACCACCGGGTACATGCGGCCGACATGCAAGCCTTTCCCTTTCTCTGGCAGCATAGTATGGTGAAATATCTCGGGGTCTATTATTGCTATCCTTTAGAGGACACTATTAGTTTCAACGCCAAGGCGATAATCTCCAAAGTCCGTGAACTTACCAATCGGTGGTCTCCACTAACCCTTACATGGTGGGGCCACTTGGAAACAGTGAAAATGATGATAGTTCCTAAAGTGAACTACATTCTCGAAATGCTACCATGTTTACTGCCCCGACACATCTACAAAGATATAGAAGGCCTTCTTATCCGTTATTTATGGCAGGGTAAAACACCCAGGATAGCTAAACAACACTTGCAATCTGATAAAGCGAGAGGAGGAGCTAGATTTCCAGATTTTCTCAAATATCATAAAGCCTTCCTCTTAAAGCAAGGTGCCCGTTGGTTGGATACCCCGGCAGCAGGCCGCCCGGTGTGGCTAGAAATTGAAGAAGAGCTTAGTGGACCAGTTCCGCTGGCCTACTTCCCCGGAATGTGCCATCATTCAGACTCCCGCCATTCACCAATGGTTGTAGACACTCTAGTGGCCTTTAATGCCCTCATTCAATCTCTGGGTCCGCAGGCGTGCCCCCTGGACCATCTCCTGATATGGCATAACTCTCGATTTCAAATTAACAAAAAAACGATAGCATGGAGACCCTGGTACTCCAGGGGGATTTGGACACCTAAGCAGCTGTTTGCTGGGGATCGCTGGAAAACCTTTAATGCTTTACAAACGGAATTTGGTCTACCAGCGAAATATTACTTTCAATGGATGCAGCTCCAACATTGCCTTAAAGGCGCTCGGGTCATTCCGCGCTCTGATACTAGCGTGGAAGGGCTGTCTGAGGTGATTCGTTGTATCGGGAGTCTCCCAGGGGTGGCATCTAACTTTTATAAAATACTCACTCATAGTCCAGGCAGGGACACCCCTAGGGCCCAGCAGGCATGGGAGCGCGAATTGCACATCACTTTAACTCCCCAGCAATGGAAGATAGTCTGGAGCAAAGTGGTGCGGGTCTCTAGATCCGCCTCTGTCACTCAAACGCTCTTCTATTTTGCCCACAGATGCTTTTATACTCCTGAGAAGATGGCCAAATGGAATGTCAATACAAGCTATCGATGTTGGTCATGCCATACAGCGGTGGGTACCTTCGCCCATGTTATCTATGAATGTCCAGCACTACAGCAATATTGGGGGCGGGTTTGGGACCGGATACAAAGTATCCTACGCTTCCGGGAGCCCCTTTCTTGGAAGATTGTGGGACTCCGCTCTGTGGCGGGGATCCCCTCTCTTCCCAGGACAGGCCGCTTCCTCCTGGATTTTATGTTGGGTATGGCTGTATGCTTAGTCACGAAACATTGGAAGAATGGCTCCCGCCTAACTTTTACCGAATGGTGGAATTCTGTCTGCTTATATAGTACATATGAGCAGATACCTCGTCGGATGGCATTCCAGGTTCAGGACTGCTCTCACTTGTCTAAGTGGCAGATGCTTAATGACTATGTTCAGATTGCCAGATGCTCCAATATAGCCGTATAGTTACACTCATCATGTTGCAGATAATTATATTATCTCGAAAGATAATAATGTGTATATACACCCGATACTGGATTGTTACGTATCCCAGAGAAGAAGCAGGGGGGGAGGGGGGTGGTGGGGGTTTACTGTCCGTGATTGTATAATATTATTTGTTCATGTCTTCTATTCTGCATGTCCTTTTGTTTCGATGTTCCAAAATGAAAATAAAAGTTTAAAAAAAAAAAAAAAAAAAAAAAAGGTTAATAGCAGGATCTTCTACTTGATTTGGCTTGGTAGGGGAAACCAGTGTAGGTGTTTTAGGATCAGTGTTAGGTGTTCGGATTTTGTAGCTCCTTGTACTGTATGATGCGGGTGGCTGTGTGCAAGGTAGCAGGGTGAATTTTGGTAGGCCATGGTATATTTTGTTACAATAGTCAAAATTTTGAGAAATTATAGACTGGAATACTGCAAAAGTCAGGTGGTTCAAGTTGGGGCTGGAGTGCTGAAGGGTTCATATTTTGTGGTAAATCATTCTGGTTGTGTTAGTTATGTGTGATATCAAATTTAAACAATGAATATCTCTGTCTTCCTGTAATTTATTGCTAGTGAGTTTTCTGTTAGCCACAGGCACATGTGAAAGATGGTCCCTGCTCATCAGAGCTTACAATCTAATTAAGACAGCTGAGGACAAGAATGCATCCAGGGGTTTGGTAAGGATAGCATAGGAGACTAAGCAGATCAGGATCCAAAAACAGCTTCGAAGAGATGAGTTTTCAGTTTGGATTTGAAAAGGGCCAGAAATGAAGCCTGACGTATAGACTCAGATAGTTTGTTCCAGGCATAAGGAGCAACAAGGTGAAAAGATCGGTCTGGAGTTAGCAGTGGAAGAGAAGGGCACGGAAAGAAGTGATCCACCAGAAGAGTGGAGTTCTCAAAGAGGGGTGTAGGGAGAGATAAGAGAGGAAATGTAGTGAGAACTAGCAGAATGAGGAGAAGTTTGAACTGGATACAGAATTGGATAGGGAGCCAATGAAATGACCTGAGAAGAGGGGTAATATGAGCATATCAAGGCCGACTGAAGATTAGCCCTGCAGCTGTGTTTTGAGCAGATTGAAGGGGAGAGAGATAATTCAGAGGGAGTCCAGCAAGTAGAAGGCTGCCATAGTCTAGACGGGAGGTGACTAAAGAGTGGATATGTATCTTAGTGTGTTTAGAAAGGAAGGGGCAAATTTTGTTGATGTTATAGAGAAAGAAATGATAGGTTTTAACTATCAGTTAGATGTGTGAGGAGAAGGAGAGGGAGGAGTCAAAGACAACCCCAAGATTGGGAGACAAGGAAATGGAGTAGTAAAATGTTATCCACAGAGATTGAGAAAGAAGGAAGGGGGAGGTGGGTTTAGGGGGAAAATAAGAAGCTCAGTTTTGGCCATGTTCAATTTCAAATGGTAGTGACTCATCCAGGCAGCAATGTCAGACAGGCAGAGTTCTGGGCCTGGATTGCCAAAAAGATTTCAGGAGTAGAGAGGTAGATCTGAGAGTCAGCAGTATAAAAATGGTACTGAAAACCATGGGAGAAGATGAGTTCACCAAAGGACTGGGTCTAGAGAGAAAAAATGAGTGGGCCCAAGAAGATCCGTGGGGTACACCAACTGAGAGTGCAATAGCAGTAGAGGAGGATCCAACAGAACAAATACTGAAAGTGTGATGGGAGAGATAAGAAGAAAACCAGGATAGCACAGATCCCTTAAATCCAAGTCAGGAGAAGGTGGTGGGCAACAGTGTCAAAAGCAGCAGAAGGGTCAGGATCAAGGAAAGGCCCTTGAATTAGCCAAGAACAAGTCACTTGAGACCTTGGCAAGAGCCATCTCAGTATAAAGTAAAGGAGGACAGCCAGACTGCAGAAGATCCAGAAGGGCATGAGAGCAGAGAAAGTCATAGTAACATAGTAACACAGTAAATGATGGCAGATAAAGCCAGTATGGTCCATCTAGTCTGCCCAGCAATATGACAGGAGTAGGTGCACCCCTTCCCATGTCTTTTAGTGAGTAGGTGCACCCCTACCTATGTCTTTGTTTAGTGGTGCACCCACCAGGAGCGGGTGCACCCCTCCCCATGTCTTCACCCCTCCCCGTATCTTTGTTTCTTTGTTTGTTGAGGGGTGAACACACCGCTCTTCCCCCCATCGCTCCATGTAGGACACCCCTATTTGTTGAGAAATTAGATGTTCAGTTTATTTTGATTTAATCTTGTTGCTGTAAGGTGATCCACAGTGTCTGTCCCAGGCCACTTTGAATTCCATCACTGTGTTTGTCCCCACCATCTCCATCGGGAGGGCATTCCAAGCATCCACCACCCTTTCAGTAAAAAAGTATTTCCTGACATTGCCTTACAATTTACCACTTTGCAACTTCATGTTATGCCCTCTAGTTTTACAGCTTCCCCATCTCTGGAAGAGGTTTGTTTGTTCATTATTTCTCTTTAAGTATTTAAAGGTCTGAATCATATCTCCCCTATCCCTCCTCTCCTCCAAAGTGTACATATTGAGGTCTTCAAGTCTCTCCTCATAAGGCTTCTGACGCAGGTTCCAAATCATTTTGGTCGCCTTCCTCTGAACAGCTTCCATTCTTTTTACATCCTTTGCAAGATACGTTTGCCAAAACTGAACACAGTATTCCAAGTGAGGCCTCACCAGAGACTTATACAGTGGTACTAGTACCCCTTCCTTTCTGCTGGTAATTCCTCTTCGAATGCAGCCCAACATCCTCCTGGCTTTTGCCAGCGCCTTGTCGCACTGTTTTGCCACCTTGAGATCTACAGAAATAATCACACCGAGGACATTCTCCTCCATGCACACCAACCTCTCGCCCCCTATGGTGTACATTTTCCATTGATTTATGCTATCCAAGTGCATGATACTGCACTTCTTCACATTAAATCTTAATTGCCAAGCATCAGACCATTCCTCCAGTTTTTGCAGATCCCTCCTCATGTTAAGCACTCCCTCGGGGGAGTCCACTCTGTTGCAAATTTTCGTGTCATCTGCAAAAAGACAGAATTTTCCATTCAGTCCTTCAGCAATATCACTCACAAATACATTGAACAGTGCCGGGCCTAGGACCGAACCCTGAGGCACCTCGCTAATCACCGAGTGAACTCCATGTATCATCACCTTCTGTCGTCTGTCAGTCAACCAATTTCTGATCCAGTTTACCACCTTGGGACCCATCCCCAAACTACTGAGTTTATTGATAAGCCTCCTATGAGGGACAGTATCAAAGGCTTTGCTGAAATCCAGGTAGATGACATCCATCGCGTGTCCTTGATCCAGTTCTCTGGTCACCCAGTCAAAGAACTCGATGAGATTTGTCTGGCAAGATCATCCCTCGGTAAAACCATCTTGCCTCGGATCCTGTAACCCACTGGTTTTGAGAAAGTTCATTATTCGCTCTTTCAGGAGCGCCTCCATTACTTTTCCCGCCACCGAGGTAAGGCTCACGGGCCTGTAGTTTGACACTTCTTCTCTGTCACCACTTTTGTGTAGAGGTACGACGTCAGCCATTCTCCAGTCCTGAGGAACCTCTCCTGTTTCCAATGATCTGTTGAAAACATCTTTTAACGACCCTGCAAGAACCTCTCTGAGCTCTTTCAGTATCCTGGGATGTATCCCATCTGGTCCCATGGACTTGTCCACTTTCAGTTTTGCAAGTTATTCTAAAACCTCATCCTCTCTGAATGATGTGGTATCTACCTCATTCACATTTTTATATTTGGGAGTCACAGGTGGTCCTTCTCCAGGATTTTCTTTAGTAAAAACAGAGCAGAAGTATTTGTTTAGTAATTTCGCTTTATTAATGTCATTTTCCACGAGTCCATTTCCAGCACTTCCGAGTCCTGCAATTCCACCTGTGATCTTCTTCCTTTCCCGAATATACCTGAAGAAAGTTTTGTCACCGCACTTAACATCTTTAGCCATCTTTTCCTCTGCCTTTGATTTTGCTATCCTTATTTCTCTTTTTGTCTCCTTGAGTTTGATCCTGTATTCATTTCTGTGTTCTTTTGTTTGCAAGCTTTTGAATTTTGTGAAAGGTGTGTTTTTTGCCCTTATTTGAACAGCCACTTCTTTGGAAAACCAAATAGGTTTCCTTCTCCTCTTGTTTTTATTTACTTTTTGTACATATTTATCTGTTGCCCACTTTTATTGTCCCTTTTAGTTTAGCCCATTGCAATTCCACTTCCTTTATCCCCTTCGACCCTGTCAGATGCTCCTTTAGGTACTCGGCCATTTTATTGAAGTCACCTTTACTTTACATTTTACTTTGGACAAACATCAAGAAATAATATACATCATATACATCAGAGTGGTATTTTGATCATACAGGTAATTTCCAATCGGTTTAAAGGTGATATTCATAACAACCCTGCGAGATTTATGGATTGACTGGTTAGTCGTATAATGACATTAAAATCATACGTTGGTTTAACGATTCCACTGATTCCTTGCGTTGTGCAACAATTTTTCTTTGTAATAATATTTCTCCCTGTAGCATCATAATAATTAAAATTTTGCTCGGGAGATTTTTAACTAATTTTTTGATAGAGATATATATACTGATCATACATATGTTTGTTTTTATTTTTCCCAAGTGATATAGGATGTATTGAACATACAAGTATACAGAGGTATGGTTTGATGTCATTTATTGTTTTTCATATTTATGCCTAGTCTTTTAAATTATTTATACATGTTCATTTATTTCTGTCACTCCGATTTTACACATTCTTGTTCTGTTTGAAAGAATTTTTGTACATATTTATTAAAAATTTGTATACATGTTTACTAAAGGTCACATTAATAGTTCATTTTAAGGCCTTTTAGTTTTCATGCATTTAATTATAATCTTTTTATTTTATATTTATGTCATTATTCTTATTATTGTTTTTGAAATGTTTTATATGTTTTAGTTAAGCCATCTCCTGATGGAGGCATAACGAAACACGGCCTGTGTCGGGCCAGTGGCTTACATTGATCAATAAAAGATTTCTTTCCTTTGCTATCCATGTTTTTTGGACTGGGTTTGTTGATAGCATGTGGGCCGTGCTTTGTCATCGTTGGACTTAGTTTATTCAGCATGTTTTCCCCCTGGAAGGATGTGCTCAGCTTCGGGGATGACGCATTGGACAAGTTTTTACCGCAAGAAGCCTTACTTTCCAATACAGAAGATGAAGCAGATTTAACTATCAACCAATGGGAAGATATTGTACGTCTCACACAGAAACAAGTAAAAGAAGAACTACATGCTGCAAATCTCCTTGAGTGCTGCAGGTCTAAAATTATACCTCGAGGCCTAAGAATGAATAAGGCTCCAGGATTATATTTAGATGAAAATGGCTTTGTAAAGTGTTGGAACGCCGTTTTAAACAAATATTCATTAGATTTAATGATTTTACTTATCAGCGCAGCTAACAAAATGTTGAATATATATAAAGCAAAGCTGAAATTGATGAAAAACTTGTAACCTTAAAAGAATGTGATAAGAATTTTGAAGAAGTACACAAGGATTTTGAATGAAATAATTTATCTTTTAAGAAAGAGATAAAAAATAAGAAGATGGAAAAATTTAAAAGGGACGAGGAAGACTATATGTATGGGTATGTATATCCATGGTGTAAGAAGGTGGATGGCGATCGTCTATGGTTAAAAAAAAATATCTACCATGTTTGACCTCAAGGATCATGGTAGTGGTAAACAGCACATAGATAAGCCGTGTGAACCAAAGAAAAAACACACTAGAAGTGAATCAGTGGAATCGATTGATGCCTTGGCATCACTCTTTTCATCTCATAATAAACCGGCAGGAGATTATAAGAAAAATGGGAAAGGAAAAGATAAACATTTTTTAAATATGGATTCTCTTTGGAAAGGGGGAGGTCGAGATTCCTCTCGAACACGAAATCCACAGAAAGACAATCAATGGGACAACGAATCGAACCAAGAAAAAACATATGGGCAATATAATCAATAGAGGGGCCGCGGATGAGGTTGAGGTCGAGGGAGAGGATGCAGGGGATCTGAGAGATCCACAGAGAGGAAGCATTAAGGCCAGATATAGTTAGTAATGCCATTAACATATCAAAATATACTCTTACTCCTGATGAACAGTCACTCCTAGACAAGGGGTTGTCTTTTGTGCCAGCTAAGAAATATGATCCCTTTGAAACTCATGTAGACCTGTATAAATTCTTTCGTAAAATCTGAATAAGACAATTTTTTGCTAATCATGAATCATCTGATAGTGACCAATCTATAATAAAGAAAAAATCATGTTGGATTCCTCCTTCGAAAACTGACCCCTTAATTGAGGCCTTTAAAAAAATCATTGTGAAAGAAGTTAACCAAATAAGTACGAGGGATAGACTCCCTTATGACAATCTTACTATTAAAGAGAGGCAATAAAATCCTTACAGAAAAATAATAACATCATCATAAAGCCGGCAGATAAAGGAGGCGCCATTGTAGTTTTAGATAAAGACTTTTATGTCAATGAGATCCAGAGGCAACTAAAAGACACCACATTTCACATTCGGTTGTATGATGATCCTACTGTTTCTTTCAAAAGATCCATTGATAATTTAGTTCTTATCGGGTTTGAATTTTGATACCTTACTGAAAAAGAAAATACTTTTCTTACGGTAGATTTTCCGGTAATTCCTACGATTTATATCAACCCTAAAATTCATAAATCTTTGGAAAATCCTCCAGGACGACCGATAGTTTCAGCTATCGGATCACTATTAGAGCCTATTTCACAACTGATGGATGTCCTTTTATGACCTTATGTTCAAGATATGTGGTCATATGTTCGGGATTCAGCACATGTCATTTACATACTTTCTTCAATGCAAGAATTCAATTCTAGTTGGATTTTAGTTACACTTGACAAAGAATCCCTATACACAAATATACCACAGAGGGAAGCTTTAAAAATAGTTGAACAATATCTATGTAATAGACCGACACATAGGTGCATTCCTACGGCATTTTTAATAGACCTAGCTCGTATGACCCTTTGTGAAAATTATTTTTGTTTTCGAGAATTGTTTTATAAACAGGTTAAAGGAGTCGCCATGGGCTCTTCCATGGCCCCGGATATTGCAAATTTATATGTCTTTAATTTTGAAGAGAATTATATTAAAAAATAACCCATTTAAAACTAATATAAAGTTATGGATTAGATACATAGATGATATTTTTATACTGTGGGATGGAACTATAGATCTTTTAATGAAGTTTAATGATTGGATCAACACATGTGATGACAATCTATGTTTCCAAGTCACTTTTGATGAAGATCAGATTCCATACTTAGATTTACTCATCAAAAAGAATGATAAGAGATTCATTACCACACTTTATAGAAAACCCACAGACAGAAATCAATTACTTCATTATAACAGTTTTCACAATTCATCACTTAAACATAATTTACTCGTAGGTCAGTTCTTAAGAGCCCATAGGATATGCACCTTAGATCAGGATTTCAAAGAGCAGGCAGTAATCATGAAAGATAGATTTAAAGTTAGACACTACCCGCAGTTGTATATTAATAAAGCATATAACAGAGCTTATGAATGCCCTCGTCAAGAATTATTACAACAACAGAAAAAAAGATAGTGATGTTGGTATAGTGTGTCCCTTATTATACTCTTATCAGTCACGTCGCGTAGAAAAAATAATAAAGAAACATTGGCATTTGATCCAAACCCTTCCAGGTTTCCAAGATTTGAAATTAACAATAGCCCATAAGCGTAATGTCAATTTAAAAAATATGCTAGTGCCATCTGCACTGAACGCAAACTCCTTTCAAAATGCAAAGGTCATTTTCAATGTGGCCATTGTTCGGTGTGTGTCCATGTTTTAATTATCAAGAAACAATATGTCCATCCCATAAGTAGATACATTTTTTATATAGATGACTTCTCTAATTGTCTCATGAGCCATGTTATTTACATAATACAGTGCCCATGTAACAAGTTATATATAGCTATGACCACTCGCCCCATTCGGAACAGAATCTTAGAGCATAGGAGTTGTATTAAAAGAGGGGCATTGGATAAACCTTTGGTTAACCACTGGCAAAAATTAACACACAAAATATCTGACTTAAATTTTTTTGTCATCAAGAGAGTCAAAATGAATTGGAGAGGGGGGGATGTGGAGAAAAACATTTGGTGTTTAGAAGAACGGTATATTTTTGCCCTAAATAGTTTACACTCCAATGGACTGAATATGGACAGGAATCTGTCTGTCTTCTTGTAACCTTATGATTTAAACAGTATGGACAAAAGAGACATTTTTCAGTTGTTTTAGTATGTGGCCTGAGTTGTTTTACTTTTTTGCTTTTTTTCATTATTTTGTGGTAAGCTCTATCTGGATGACTGGTATAAGAATAGCTGATTTTTACACATATTGAATTTATCTTTAAATATATTTGTTTAACCTTTCCTTTAAACGGCCGTATTTTTTATTAAAACGGCTGCATTTTTAATTTTTTAATTTTTATTTATTTTTTAAATTAATTTTATTTGTACATATGGGTTGCTACCGTTAGTAACATTGGAGTAGTTGATGATAACCCAGTATGGCCATGAAAGACAAGTTGAATAAAATTTATATGAATTCATATCCTTGGAATGTTTTTCAGTTTAGTACAATATTAGGAAGATACAGTGAATATTGATTGTTTTATAGGTACCCTAAATCACATAACAGTACAAGAAGTTCAGAAATTTCACAGTTGGTAGCTATGAAATAAATAAATAATATATTTTAACGGTAGTATAAGCTTTTGAAAAAATAATATATTATATAGTATTATATAATAATAAATAGTGATCGCAACACCTCCCTTTTGTTATGCAGGTATAATAAGTCAATGCAATTCCGTGGTTGAATAGTTGTGTTTTTTATTTTAGATCGGAGCTTGTGATACATTGATAAAATAAGGGCGTGTAATAGGATGTGCACCCTTTACTTTTATACGTCATCTCATGCGTTTGATACGTCATCTTATTAACATTTCCTGTGATTACTGCCTTCTACTTTAAAGTGCAGATGCCGGCATTTCTGGTCAGAGCAGTCGTCTTAATAAGTGAGTCTTTTTCAACAGGGAATCTGTCAAATGTAAGTTCGATTTTTAGTGTTAGAGAGTTATGTTCTTTATTCTACATCGGAGCAAAAAATGACAAAAGTATGGAATGAATAAGATTTGCATTCTTCATTTGTTTTACACGTCATTTATTAATATTCCCCTTGTATACTGTCATCTGTAGAGCGCACACGCCGGCATCTCTGGTTAGAGCAGCCGTCTGAATAAGTGAGGCACGTCATTTTTTAACAGCGATCTTGTCAGATGTAAGTTGGATTTTTGTTCTCACTCAGTGTCATAGTTTACATCCGACCTGAATATTCACCAAGGAAGTTTATGTTTAAAGGCACATTTTTTCATAATGGGATATAGAAGATGAAAAGTCTCTATCAACACTTAAAGTAGTCTGCACATCGAACGGCAGTTAGTAGAATATGCACCCATGTATTCCTGTCTATTTAAGAATGCCACAATACTTAACAGTACAAAAGGTTGGTGTTTATTATTTATATATAAATTTTTTTTTAAAGAATAACAGTAGAGAGTAGCATAAGTCCTAGCAATATCGGTCTGTAGTAATTATCGGCATGCAAGTAGGACCCTTAAAGTCCTAATTTACAACCCGCTTAATGAATAATAGCGGCATGATCTCTCTTCTTCCCTGCTTTCAATTTATTTACTAAGGGTAATTTATACAATAAAAGGTTGTAATTGAGCTATATATACATATTTACCCTTGTGATAAAATTTAGATATTTTCCTTTATAGTACAATATCATTGGCGGCTTTTGGAAAAATTTTACTTTGGACAAACATCAAGAAATAGTATACATCATATACATCAGAGTGGTATTTTGACCATACAGGTAATTTCCAATCGGTTTGAAGGTGATATTCATAACAACCTTGCGAGATTTATGGATTGACTGGTTAGTCGTATAATGACATTAAAATCATACGTTGGTTTAGCAATTCCATTGATTCCTTGCGTTGTGCAACAATTTTTCTTTGTAATAATATTTATCCTTGTAGCATCATAATAATTAAAATTTTGCTCAGGAGTTTTTTAGCTAGTTTTTTGATAGAGATATATATACTGATCATACATATGTTTGTTTTCCTTTTTCCCAAGTGACATAGGATATATTGAACATACAAGTACATACAGAGGTATGGTTTGATGTTATTTATTGTTTTTCATATTTATGCCTAGTCTTTTAAATTATTTATACATGTTAATTTATTTCTGTGTCTCCGATTTTACACATTCCTGTGCTGTTTGAAAGAATTTTTATACATATTTACTAAAAATTTGTATACATGTTTACTAAAGGTCACATTAATAGTTCATTGTAATGTCTTTTAGTTTTCATGCGTTTAATTTTAATCTTTTAATTTTATATTTATGTCATTATTCTTATTATTGTTTTTTTAAATGTTTTATATGTTTTAGTTAAGCCAGCCCCTGATGAAAGCATAACGAAACACGGCCTGTGTCGGGCCAGTGGCTTACATTGATCAATAAAAGATTTCCTTCCTTTGCTATCCACGTTTTTTGAACTGGGTTTGTTGATAGCACATGGGTCCGTGCTTTGTCGTCGTTGGACCGAGGCACTATTTCTAGCCAGGTCATTTGTACCCAAGTGGATGACAACATCAAGTTTGGCGTGTTTGCTTTCCGCGCTAAGTACATCAATAATTTGGTTTGTATTCCTGCCGGCTAAGGAGCCTGGGAGACATTTGACTTTCTTCTCTCCTTTAAACTGTGTTCCCAAGTTGATGTCTCTGATGATGGAATCTCCAAGTAGTAGTAGTTTTCTGTTTGGTGAGTTTTTCATATTTGGTGCTTTAGCAGGAGATTGGGCATTGACTGACTCCTCCAAGGGCCGTTCAGTTTCTTTGGATAGGGCATCCTCATTAACCAAGGCAGAGAATGCATTATGCAGGGATATCTCTTGGTGTATAGGATGTCTCTGTGTCACAGATCACAATCTACCCGAACCCACTGTGATCCATTTGTTCCTGGTGTGTTTGACACTTTGTGGGAGCGGTAGTGGACTTTGTTCAGTCTGTATCCTAGAAGAGGTGCGCTTCATTGTAGTCAGTTCTTCCCTCAGTAGAGACAATTTGTTATACATGGCAGATGACCTTTGGCACATAGGACATGCGCTTAGGCTCCAAATGATTCTTTTTGGAATGAAAGTACCGCAGGTATTGCACTGAATACAAGACATGCTGGTTAAGAGAATGTGGGCGTATCCCAAGCTATTGGCCACTATATAGGCAATGCAGCCCCAGGGGTGGGTGGGATGAGGGGTAGGGTGGGCGGGAACCCAAGTGTCCCTGCCCCAGTAGGCTTCTAACTGAACTGTGGGCACACTCAGAAGCTGTTAAGGCTACACAAGGAAATCAAGCAGTTTGACTATCCCCAAACGTAATGTAGGACCAGCAATTAGCAATTTTCCCAATACCTAAAGTTTAACCAACCCTTAGTATTCTATATTTTCAATAAAAAAAACCCAGAAGATATAGAAAGGAATAAGCTTATCTGTGTCTTGTGCAGCTCTGGTTTTCCGACTGGCTGTGACCAGTATGTGAAGCCAGGTGTCTGATGATCTAAAGTAGCCCCTCCCTGGGAGATGCCTTTCAAGCAGACAATGAACCAGCATTACCCAAAATATACCTTTGTAGACCTATCAGCCCCCTGTGCAAAGGCCTCCGTTGGTCCCTTGCGAAGTAAGTATATCTATACCAAGTAGCTGATTTTTCTTACAAGTGTCCCTGCCCAAGTAGGCTTATGCCTGAACTGTGGGCAAGTCAAGCAACAGCAATGAATTGCACAAATGTTACATCTACAATGGCAGCCTCTTGCCCCATCGCTGGCCTTGCCATATTATTAGCTAAGATCCAGCCAAAAGGCAAAGATCCCGACAATCAGTCATTCACCTGTGCAATCCGCTTTTGAGCAGAGATCACCTGATTCCAGCCCAACAGTATTGAGCTCCAAGAAACCCTTGTATAACCTATGACCTCAAGTAACCACCCCCCCATCACCAGCTTCAATAAGGGAACATTACAAAACAATACCCCATATGAAACAGAAGCCTCGGTAAGGAGTGAGTGGTTTGGGCATATAAAACTCTAAACATGACGTAAATCCACCAACCTTTCTGCAAAGAAATATCACCTGATACTCCTGAAGATCGCACTATGAACTCTTGTTTTGAAGCATTCTTTTCTTTGATTCATGCACTTTATTTATACATTTAAGCTAGTTAAATATCTCTTTATCACATCATCCCCATCATTCTTCTCCACTAGGCACTTGTATATATATTTTCAGGAGGCTATGTCTCAGAACAAATGTGGACAAGTTGTAGGTGTCACAGAGAAAAGCTACCAAAATGTGCAGAATCTATACCAACACTCATATGGGATGAGACAATATTCCAGATGAGGTCTCTCCACCAACCTTTGTCTCTGCTTATTATTAGGGTATGCATTGCCATTTGTAAGTGTGCATTGGTTTGATTAGGCACTTAAGAATTTAAAGTGCACACAAATCACTTGTATGCCTGTATATCTATGAATTAATGCATGTACAATCTATTTACATTGTTACAGTTCTAGCATGCATACTATATCTACATAAAAAATTAAAAACACACAAAAGTTTTGATACCTAGGCATTACTTTGGACCAGCGCCTGAATATGGAATCACATATAAACAATATCACTAAGGCTGTTTATCTCAAAATACGTTCCCTCCATCAGCTACAGTCCTTACTGGAACCTGTCGACTTCCATACTGTCTTCCAAGCTCTCATCATCCCTCTCTTCAACTATGCTAACATCATCCTACTTGGCCTACCTGTCTATGCATTCCATTCACTACAAATGGCCATGAATACTGCTGCACGAACCACTTGCTGAGCTTCTAGATAGGAGCATGTGACACCTCTCCTAAAGCAGCTACATTGGCTCCCTATAACTAGTCACCTCGAGTACAAAGCCTTCCTAATAATGTTTAAAATCTTTCACCACCTCTCTGCAACCTCCCTGGAAGATCTTACATCGGACACCCGACAACAGAGTTAGGCGGACAAGCATGGCAAACACTCTTGCCATCCCTGCCCTGGCTAGTAAAAGCTCCCAATCTTCCAGACACAGAGCTTTCACTCTATTTGCCCCTCTGCTCTGGAACTCTCCCCCTGCTCCAATCTGTCTCATTTCTGACCTGTCCACCTTCCGAAAGGCAATAAAGACGCATCACTTACAGCTATACTTTGATCATGTAATATAGCCCACCCTGGACTCGCCTCCATACCATTGCCCAAACTGGCCTAGACATCATAATCCACATTCAGCTTGTAAATAGTTGCCCATATTCTACCCCAGTTATCACCTTTGTTGTAGTCTATAGACCTATGCTCACCTTTCTAAGAAAGGCTACCATTTATTGTTCTGCTTGTTAAGTTCTGTCCACTTGTTCGATGTAAACCTGTTCTATGTTCACTTGTTCTGCTGTAAACCACACTGATTTAAAATAGTGCAGTATATATAACCGGGTACGGCGGACACGACGCCTCCCTCCCCCTCACCCCACCCCCCCACATTCCGCACACCACCTCTCTTCCCAATGACACACACAACACCTTTTGGGACTTAAACTGGTCGCAGCTTTATTAACCTTTTAAAAATAACCAAACTTCATTCCAACACATTATAATTCCTCCCCCCCCCCCTCGCAGAGCAAGCCCTCACCAGCCATGTGAGTAGCAAGGTGACGCCGCTTCTGCTTCCGCCGGGTCCAGGCCCCGACTAATTTTTGCCTAGCCCTCCCTCGTCCAGCTTCGCCATATTATTAGCAAAAACCTGAGGGATTGTCCGGGTCGGGGGTACCCCACCCCCGCCCTAATGCTTGTCTCCGGCTCCGGACCCTGGAAACCTCCGGGATCCCGCCCTCCCCTCCAGCTGCAACACCCCAACACCCCCGAAGCCTTCGACCCATCCCCAGCTAGGGCGGGCGGGAAGTCTGACGGCTCTGGCTCTGACCCGAGAAAGACCGGAGCCAAGCCGTGTCCCCGCAACACTCCCCCTCATTGCCCTGCTTCCTGGCCTCCCATTGGCTCCCGCACCTCACTGAGGCCCGCGGGAGCCAATGATGCCGCGGGATGCTCACGTCCCTCCCCCACGGCACCACACCGCTGATGAAGGAAGAGGGAGCGCGTGCGGCCACCCCCCCAGTTAACGCCGGCAGCACGCATGTGGGCTCCGCGGCCTCGCCAAAACCAAATAAATAAAATGCAGAAAAAATGTTTAAAATGAGCATGAATCCAACTATTTTTTTCCCACGCATACCTCTAGTGGTTTTGTCTCTCCTTAGATACTCTAATATCCCTCTAGCTTTGGGAACTTCCTTCTGACATTGTTTCACTAACTTGAGATGACAAAATATGGTCACCTGTGGTCTCCTTCCTGGTTGGTACACATCAGTACTACTACTCTTAATTTTTTATATAGCGCTACAAGGCGTACGCAGCGCTGTAAAAGAACATAAAGAAGATGGGCCTGCTCATTAGAGTTTATAATCTAATCAAGACAGACAGTACAATCTAAGAGAAACAAAGGATTCAAATAGAGAAAGGAGAACAAAGGAATTAGGATGCTAAAGCGGCCTCAAAGGCAGGGCCGGCCCGTCCATTGAGCGAGAATGTTGTTCGCACAGGGCCCCGCGCTTCAGGGGGCCCCGCGCGAACCACATTCTCGCTTAATGGACGGCTGCAGAGGGAGCCCGCCGAAGCCCCAGCTCCCTCTGCACAGCCCGCCAGCATGTAGAGCCTTTACCTTCACGCTGGCGGCTGTTTCAATGAAGCCGCGAATGCCGGGAGAGGTTAAAGGACATTGCCGTTCCCCCCCTCCCACCATCACAGCAAGTGGGCTGTGATGGTGGGGGGGGGAACGGACTGGAAATGGGCTGTGATGGGGAGAAACAGACTGGAAATGGGCTGTGATGTGGGGGGGGGGGGGAATGGACTGCAATTGGGCTGTGATGGTGGGGGGGAACAGACTAGAAACGGGCTGTGATGGGGGGAAACAGACTGGAAAAGGGCTGTGATGTGGGGGTGGGGGAATGGACTGCAATTGGGCTGTGGGGGGAGGACTGCAAGTGGGCTGTGATGGTGGGGGGGGAACGACTGGAAATGGGCTGTGATGGGGGGAACGGGCTACAATTGGGCTGTGATGGGGCACGACTGCAAATGGACTGTGATGGTGGGGGGGAACGGACGAAAAGAGCTGTGATGGTTGGGGGGAACTTGGACTGGAAATGGGCTGATGAAGAGCTGGATTAGGACTGAAAATGGGCTGATGGGGCTGGAATAGGGCAAAGTGGGCTGACGAGGGGGCTAGGATTGGAAATTAGCTGATGGGGGAGGGTGGAGTGGAAATGGGCTGATGGGGGACTGGAATGGAACTGGAAAAGAGCATATGGGGGGCTAGGACTGGAAATGGGCTGCTGAGGAGCTAGGATAGGACTAGAAATGGGCTGATGGGGGGAACGTGGACTGCAAATGGGTGATGGGCTGGAATAGGACTGGAAATGGGCTGATGGGGGCTGGAATAGGACTGGAAGTGTGCTGATGGGAGTTGGAATAGGGCTGGAAATGGGCTGATGGGGAGCTTGGAGTGGAAATGGGCTGATGGGAGGCTAGGACTGGAAATGGGCTGATGTGGAAGCTTGGGAGACTGGGACTAGAAGGGGACAGATGCTGGGTAGGTCTAGAACTATAAAGGAGCTGATTTTGGGGGAGGACTAGAAAGGGATAGGGAATGAGAATGGAGAGGGGAAAAGATATTTTGTGTGGGAGGGAAGAAAAGTCTACGATGGGCCGGGTATTGGAAGAGTAAGTGGAGATTGAGAATGGAAGGGTGAAATTTGAGTGGATGATAAAGGAATAAGGAAAGAAATGGAGGAAAGAGCAAAAGGGGAAAGATCAGTATGTTAAAGCAGATATAGAGAAAAAATTTGGAAATAAATCTAAAAGAGAAGAAAGGAAAATGGATAGCTCGCAGAAGACACAAAGAAACCAGAAGAAAATGACTGGAGCAATTACAACTGAAAAGAAAATGCACAAGCAACAAAAAGTAGAAAAATACTTTTTTATTTTGAATTTATTAACTGGAATATATCAGCTCTTGAAAATATGCATCGTTAACGTCTTTTGTGTTTTGTTTAGTACAAGAGGAAATTAATTTATAGTTTTATTTCTCCAGTGTTGTTGTACATCCCAAGTTTGGCTTTTGGGATTCCCAGTTTAATTATTGTCTTCCCATTTCTAAATTGTGATCCTTTGTTCTCTGGTGACGGTCTATGTCAGTGATGGCTAACCTTTTTGAGCCCGAGTGCCCAAACTGCCGCACAAAACCAAAGAATTTCCTCAAAGTGCCAGCACGTCAATTAAACCTTAACAACAATATTTTAGAGCCTTATAATGATGTTCCAGATCACCCATTTTGGGCAAGGATACTGGGGCGTTACAAATTACACAACACTTGTCTTTCACCATGATGAAGAAGTAGTCCATTTCCCATTCATCATGAAAGTGGTAGGTTTTGCTCTTCTTTGGAACCCAGCTCCCGCGCGGGTCCTATAATCTCGCGAGAGGAGGACGGCGCACGAGCCCTAGCGTGCAGCTTCTCGGCGAGAGGCGCGCAGAAGCTCCGACCGGAAGGGGAAGCGCGGGGCCGGGCTGGGGCCTTTCTCCTAGCACAGGGGTCTGCAACCTTTAAGACATAAAGAGCCACTTGGACCCGTTTCCGAAGGGAAAAAAAACCTGGGAGCCGCAAAACCATTGCGACATTTAAAACAAATCTAACACTGCATATATTGTTTCTTACAGTGTACCATCATAATCACAATCACAATCATAGCCTGAGGTAAATATGAGGGCCCAAATGTAATCCACATTATAAATATATTATTATGTTATTGTCACTTTTCTTTTAATATTTTTTTGACCCCCCTCAGAACTACTTTTCATAGAAAACGTTAAATTTACTTACCGTATTTTCCGGCGTATAAGACGACTGGGCGTATAAGACGACCCCCTACTTTTCCTGTTAAAATATAGGTGTTTGGCCTATACTCGCCGTATAAGACTACCCCTCTTCCAGCGCACACCAAAAAAAATACGCCGGAAAATACGGTTAATTAATCACAACAAGTAACAATATTTGATTTCAAAATTATGATGATTTTGTAGTCAAATCACTAATATGAAATAAAATTATTTTTTCTACCTTTGTTGTCTGACCAATTTATTCTCTGATCATACTGGTCCCGATCTGAGGCTTCTGCTTTCCTGTCTTCTCTTAGCTCTGTTTCTGTGGTCTATGGTCCATCTGCCATTTCTTATCTCTTCTTTCGTTTTCTTCACTTCTTTCCATCAGCCTATTTCCAGTCCCAGTAACCCTCCCCAGTATCAGCCCCTTTCCAGTCCTCACTCCCAGTACCTTCCAATGTCAACTTGCATTCCCATGATTGCCACTGGTGTCCATTCCCTTCCAGTCCCCCTCCTTCCCCACTGACCAGTCCCTTCTAGTACAAATACCATGGCAGCCCCTCTCAGATCCACTCCCTTCCAGTTCCATTCTCCCATCCCCTCGCATCAGCCCATTTGTAGCCTTAGCCCCCAGTTTTCTTCCAGGGCCAGCAGCTCTATCCTCCCCTCCCCACAATCAGCCCATTCTCAGTCAAAGCCCCCCAATCAGCTCACTTCCAGTGCTAATCCCCCCTCAACCCCATTACCAGTGCTAGCCTCCCCAAATCAGCCCAATACCACCAGTCCTACCCCCCCCCCATCACCAGTCCTATCCCCCCATCAGCCCATTTCCAGTCCTAACCTCACCGATCAGCTCATTTCCAATGCTAGCCCCCCATCAGTCCATTATCAGTCATACCCCCCTATCAGCCCATTACCAGTCCCAACCCCCCCCCCTTGATCAGTCCATTCCCAGTCCTAGCCTTCAACCCATTACCAGTCCTAGTCCCCTCCCATCTGCCCATTACCAGTGCTAGCTCCCCCATCAGCCCATTATAATCCTAAGCCGCAATGTCTCTCGCCTCTCTCCAGCATTTATCCCGTCTGTCCAGTATGTCCCTGTCTCTCCCCTTTGTGCATGCCAGCCCCCCTCCCTCCATGTCAGCCCCCGTCCTTCCATCTGTCCATGTCAGCTCCCTCCCTCCCTCCCTGTCAGCCCCACTGTCCATGTCAGCCTCCCTCCATGTCAGTCCCCCCTCTGTCCATGTCAGCCCCCTCCCTCCATCTATCCCTCCTTCCATGTAAGCCCCCCTCCTTCCATCCATCCATATCAGCTCCCTCCCTCCATCCATCCATATCAGCTCCCTCCCTCCATGTAATCCCCCTCCTTCCATCCCTCCATATCAGCTCCCTCCCTCCATGTAAGCCCCCCTCCTTCCATCCATCCATATCAGCTCCCTCCCTCCATGTAAGCCCCCCTCCTTCCATCCATCCATATCAGCTCCCTCCCTCCAAGTAAGCCCCCCTCCTTCCATCCAACCATATCAGCTCCCTCCCTCCATGTAAGCCCCCCTCCTTCCATCCATCCATATCAGCTCCCTCCCTCCATGTAAGCCCCCCTCCCCCCTTGTCGATGGTAGCCCCCCCTCTCCCCATGTCGATGGTAGCCCCCCCCTCTCCCCATGTCGATGGTAGCCCCCCCCTCTCCCCCTGTCGATGGTAGCCCCCCCCCTCTCCCCATGTCGATGGTAGCCCCCCTCTCCCCATGTCTTCCTCCCTTCGTCTGCAGCCGCGGCTCCCTGCCTGTTAGGGAACCGCGGCTGTGCTTGTAAAATCGTTGCGGAGCCCTTCCTGTCTTGACGGGCTCCGTGCAGCATTGTCCCGCCTCTAAAGGAAGTTGTACTTACAACTTCCTTTAGAGGCGGGACAATGCTGCACGGAGCCCGTCAAGACAGGAAGGGCTCCGCAACGATTTTACAAGCACAGCCGCGGTTCCCTAACAGGCAGGGAGCCGCGGCTGCAGACGAAGGGAGGAAGACACCTGTCCTAGCGGACCTTCCCACGTGCCATCTGCAAGGCCTTCGCGTGCCACAGCTGGCACGCGTGCCATAGGTTCGCCATCGCTGGTCTATGTTCTGCATTTTAACCAAGCTGAGGTATTCTGTTCATGTAGTTTCTATTTGACCATGTCACTTGTTCTCTTTCCCCAGTAGGAGATGCATTGGTATTCTCTGAGATGTATTGGTTTAATATTTGCAGTGTTGCCTTTTGATAAGTAGGGTTTGGTGCTTTGTGAGTCCTGGCAGAGCTGTTATGATATTGTGGATTTGCTATGAGTTCTAAAAGGTCAGTGTTTATAGTACTTCCTAAGGGGCCTGGCGGATGGCACTGGAATATAGTAACGTAGAAATCTATTAGTCTTTCTTTATCCAGACACTCATTAAGAAGCATGTTTACTAAAAATGCATGTTAACATTATGCAAGTATTTATGCAAATGAGGCTCCCTATGCAAATGAGGCCCCGCAATTAATCTCCGCACATGGCCCCGCACCCCCCTTGGGCCGCCCCTGCTCAAAGGGGTGAGCTTTTAGCATGGATTTGAAAAGGGGGAGAGATGAGACTTGATGTATAGATTCAGTAAGTTTGTTCCAGCCATAACGAGCAGCAAGATGAAAAGAATGAAGTCTGGAATTGGTAGTGGAAGAAAAGGGCATAGAGAAAAGCAAAACAGTAGAAGAGCGGAGTTCACAAGGAGGGGTTTAGGGAGAGAGGAAAGAGGAAAGATAGTGAGGGGCAGAAGAGTGAATGCATTTATAGTTCAGAAGGAGAAGTTTGAATTGAATACGGAAATGGAAAGGGAGCCAATGAAGTGATTTGAGAAGAGGGGTTATATGAGTATATTGGGGCTGGCAGAAGATTAGCCACGTACCTTAACCTTCAAACTACCATAGATAAGACTATTAGGGGCCCTTTCACTAAAGTGCACTAAACAGTTAGCATGGGCCCACGGTAACTTTTAGCACAGGGGCAGGACATTACTGCATGGTAATTCCCACGTTAATTGCAACTCACACATCTGGGTGGTGAATGGGCAGAGTAGAGGAGGACATTGGACATGATAAGTACACCTTGCAGTCAGTGCTGGGGTAAACATTGCGTGCTGCCACTGTGACAGTTTGAGTGGGTACAATTACTTCTTCCTTAATAGGTGAAGTGCACTTACAGTAATAGCTCAGTTCATTAGGGTATGGTGCTACTCATTATCTGCCGGGAACATGCTGTCTGCACCCCGATCATTAATGCAGTGGCTTTGCATTTAACGTATGTGAATTTTCACATTATTGACTTGTTAGGTGCAAAACCACAGCACACTTTAGCAAAAGGGCCCCTTTACAGTTTGTTTATTAGCGTTTATATGCCACTTTTCAAAAAAATGTCAAAATGAATTGCAATTACTATATGAATCTATAATTTTGGAAAGTACATTTTTTCAATAAAAGCAGTTCTATATTTTCAGGTTTCAATGCAGTGCATTAATCATTGGAATTAGAATTTTTGTATTAGTGCAATCATGAAAAACCTGCAGAGATGCTACCGTAGTTTAATGGATGGAATTGTATTCATGTAATAATATCAGAACCCAAATATAGAATTGCATTTGTACTTTTGGAATTAATTATAAGCACAATTTCACAACAAATACAACAGAGGAGGACTGTAGATGTGCCTGTGAGAAGTGATTACAAGCTATTTACAGTAATGTACAAAAAAGTGCAGTGATCCCCCTTAAAATCACAAATCAAGAATTACTTCGGAAGCGTGTGATTAATGCCTAATGAAAAAATAAATTTCCCTTGGTATATGCAATACAGTAACATTATAATTGCACAATTGTAACTTAGATTAATAATTTTAATTGTAAAACATATTATCTTCATACCATAGAAATAAGCAGCAGCTATTGATTAATCCATGATTATGTTGCTCAAAGTACAAAATAATACCAATTTATATGCTTCCAGTTAATTTTTTTAGTCTCAATGTGACAAATAGCAAATGAAGTAATTAATTAAGCATCTAGCTCAGATTTAGAGAAAGTTATACTCTACTCTGCATTAGACATCATGAAGTAAATGAACATTTTGTTCAAGCTGTTTGATGAAATTAATGGAGCAATGCTAGGGTGCAAAGGCAGAGGCTTATTGTAACTAGTTGAAAAAGGAAGTAATTAGGCTGTAGTGTCGGTAAATGGTGAGATACCACCTGGAGCATTTTCTCGAGTTCTGGAGGCCATGACTCTCTAAAGAAATAGGCTGGAGACAGTCCAGAGACGAGTTACCAGAATGGTTAAGGCTCTGTAAGAAAAGCCCTGTAAGATGAATCTTAAGAATCTAAGGGGCATGTTAATGGAAGTGCAGAAAGCTTTTGCACATGCTACACCTTAAGTGCAAAACTTAAGGCACAGTAAGTTCAAAGCTTGTGTGATAAATGTTTGTGTGGCCAGCATTTGTCCTACAATTACTGCATGGGGCAGACGGTTACTTCACAGGCCTGCGTTACAAGCCTTGACAGATTGCACAGGTGCATCCATGCTGTCTGCTGATGCATGTAACATGGACTGTGGTGCTAAACAACAACAAAAAAAAAAACAGCTAGACTCTCAGCAGTGGAACCTAACCCCCATCACATATCCCCTGTGTCAAGCCTCCTGCCAGATTAGCATCCCCCCCACTATCAGATCTCTACGTGATCAGCATCCCCCAAAGAAAAGCCCCTGATCATCACCCTCTTAAGAGGACCTCCCCCCCCACACAATCCGTACCATAAACAGGAACCCTCCCCCCAAAGAGAAGCAACATTCAACAGTAGCCACGTCTGAGCAGAAACCCCCAAACAGCATGTCCTGACCCTCCCCCACTACTCGACTCCCCTGGATTTACTCCGATGTATCCCTGATTGTCTAGTGCAGTGACTTTCCAACACTGTGCCAGAAATGTTCCACAGGTGTGCCATGGGAATTTGGGGGAGGGTCATTTATTATTAGGGCCATTAGGGAAGTTTGAGGGATGGCGGAACCAGTGCCATTCTTCAGTCAGCTGTTATTCAGATCAGGTGTGTTATTCCATATATTTCCCATCACTTGATGTATCTTCCTTGGACTGGGTGAGAGATCCATTTGTCTTAAGTGAGTGCAAGTCGGCAGAATTCAATTTTGCAGAAGAAGATGAGCTGACGGAAATCAGATATAATAGAGGACTGAAACTGAAATGTTCATCAACAGATATGGCCTCATTCTGATTGTCTCTCCGAGAGGAATACCCCATCATCACAAAGCATCTCTTCCTTTCTCTACATGAACACAATGAAGAGCAAGAACATGTTGCAGCTTCAAACCCACTGGAGTGGAGGAGTGGCCTAGTGGTTGGGGCAAGGTACTTCAGGCCAGAAGATCAGGGGTTCAAATCCCACTAGAAAACAGCAACCTTGGGCCGGAAGGACTGGGGTTTCTAGTCCCACAGGTGCTCCTTGTGGTCTTGGGCAAGCCATTTAACCCTCCATAGCCCATGTTCCCTGTAAAATAGTTATTTCCAAGTTATAATGCCCTGTTCAATGTAATTTCAGTTTGTTCAATGTAAACCATACTGATGAAGAATAGCACGGTATATAAGAGAATGTAAATAAATAAATAAACCCTGGAGGAGGACTTGAGACACTGGTGTAAATTCCACCCAAGCAGCCCCCCCAATGCAGGAGGCCCGGGCATAAAGGAGGCCCACATAGCAGTGGTGACAGCATCGCAGCAAATGTACTTTAATCTGTTTCCTGCTCTGCTCCACTCTGCTCTTGTAAGTTTACTGCTACATAGGGGGGCCACCGCAAGAAGGAGGGGAACCCAAGGGAGGGGTGTGCCACCATCATGAGAATAGGGGCTCCTCAGCAAAATTTTGCTTGGGGGCCCCTCACTGTAACTTATACCTATGGCTTGAGGGTATGCTTGTCAACCATCTACCCTCGGATGAGGGACATCATGAAATAGCACCAAGCATAGATTTCCCACTGATTTATTTTTATAAAACATAACGCAATGATCAAAATTGTAGTTATTCAGCTTTAAACACAATCTTAATACTTGTTTTTAAATGATAAAATATATCCTTAAAAAACTGATGGTATGCCTTGACAATTTTAGCGCTTTGTCAGTGTGCCCCGAGATGCAAAACACTGAAAATCACTGATCTAGTAGACTGGGGCAGATGAAGTCCCCTCTACTCCCACCCAACAACTGCCAGGTTCAGAATTACAGCTATGACCTCTAGCAATAGTCTTACAGTATTACCACTAGGGATCAATCTGCCATATAAAAGCAATCATTTCTACCACTACAAGGTCATACTCTTTCCAATTTTCTTCCATATCTGCAAAAAAAAATGTGTTCTTAATAAAAGAGCCATATTTTTTGCTTTTTTTTCTTAAAAATAATGGTCATTGATTAGCTGCAAGTGTATTTCTACATTTAATAGAAAATACAATAGAATTTTGTTCAAATGGTGACTGATCTTTTAGAGTTGATTGCACTTAACAATTCAACAGAATTATTCAATTGAATTGAATAGAGAGTTTAAAATTAAGGTAATTGAGGCAATTGGCTCTTGGTCAAGTCTGACAACCTTTTAAATCCAGTAACTATGCAGGTTGGCTAGTGAGTAGTTGTTCCTACTAAATGAGTGAAATCATAATATGTGAAATATATTGTTTAGGACCTTTATTTGCCTGGTTACTAGGATGTGGTAAAATATCACATTTTACCGCAAGCTTCTTTTACCACAGGCACTTTGACCTTATATGGCATCTCGACTACTAGCTGAACTACTATGAGACTATACCTAGGAGTCAAGAGGTACCATTTTGAATCCAGAGCCAGCAGGAGCAATTAGGGATTGTTCTAGACCCATACCCCTAGAGTACATGGAATTTCAAAGGTATGTAATGTCCCTTTGCAGGCGTCCCTGGATCTGGGGCCAACCTGGCAGGAGTTCCCCTTGGGCAGGGTCTGTTGGTCTCGGACTGCTTAGCACCTGGTGTCTCTACCTAAGTGAGAAGGGAGTTAGGGGGTGTAATTTTTCTCCCTTCCCTCCAGGAAAACAAAAAACCTTTGACCGTGGAAAAGGTTGGCAGGCAATTTTTGAGTTTTATCAACTTCAACTAATAGTGCATCAAACAGTTTAGGTATTAATCCTTCTGAACGATAACCATTCAAAGAACAGCATTCCCTACACATAACTACGACGTATCAGCCATTTAGATAAGTTGAGTCCTAAACCCCATATAGTAATTGCAATTAGAAGAATGTTTCCCTCTCTCATGTTCTCGTACCAGTATCCTACTCTTTTTTGATCTTCCCTTTATTCTAAGTCTCACCCATATGCAGAAGCACAACTGAACCGGTGGCTGCTGTAAGTCCTGGGAGGATCTGTTGTGCTCAACCTGGCCTATCTCCGCTACTCTGCTATCTGGTCATACAGTTCTACCTCTCCTGGAGCTAGACCTCCCTCTGCCAGGAGGAGTTGCTGCTCCACTCACCATCTCTGCTATTGGATCTTCTGTTGCCTAGAGGGGTCACTGCTGCAGCCCTTCTTCACTGGAGCTGTCTGCTCCAGGCACCTCTCAGCTGCTGCAGTGCTTTGTCCTGGGGGCTATTTACTGTAGGTGCCTCTCAGCTACTGTCTATGAGGCAAGTCCTTCCTCCTTGGGATTGGATTTCTGTTAGGACCAAGTTTTGGCTAGCTCTTCGTGATTCTCAGGGATTCTATCTAACTGAGCACATAGTCTGCAGTTCAGCTTCCCCAGCTTGGAGGGACCCAGGGCAGGCCCTAGAAATGCTTCAAGATGTTGATTCCTTAGGAAAATCTAGAGCTTTACGCCACCCCCTTCCCCCCCCCCCCCCCCCGGCTGCAGAATCTGTTGTTCAGCTTTGAATGCCATGCACTTTGCCGCCTCTTAGAAGCTGTCATCCTAGATGGTCACCTAGTTTTCCTGATGGTTCGATGGGCCCTGGAGGGTCACTTCCATCTTTCAGCCAAAGTCCAAGAATCAGGCAGGATACTATTTAATGCACATAAGTCTTCTGGAGGAGAAGTGTTTTCCTAAATGTATCAGCAAAACGTTATCTGGCTATATCCAATGCAGGTATATCTGGATATTTCCTATTGAATAACAAGATAAAATAATTTGAATAATTTTATCCAGACATTGTATCGTGGGCCCCAGTGGTAAATCCAAGGGGTGGGATGGTAGTGATCAAGTGCACAGAACTGTTAGTAGCTCTGTGCTCCATTCACTACCGTGCCTCCCTCAATAGCTGCGATCCGGCCTCCCCCACTCCACAATATTCATGGTGCCATGGTGTTGCACTGACTATATAAATTTAAAAAGCGCTGGCCCTCCTAAACAGTTCCTGATCCCCATTGGGAGCTGCCCAGGGGAATCAGTGCACCCCTGGACAAGTGAACATCCTGACTTACCAAACGGGACAAGCCCCTCCTTCCCCACCCTCCTGATCCTCTGAAAATTGTTCTGGCTAGCCAGTCAGTAGCACCCTCCCTCCGAATTTCTCCTCTATTTTAAAAAGAAGATCCTGGCCACCCAGCCAGCAAAGGTGGGGGCCCCCATGATTGACTCCTCAACCATGAACTTCCCCAAAAGTCTATCTTAGCTTACCCTGGATCTACAGGACAGGAGCGGTCCTCTTCGCTCCTGCTCCATCATCTGGCCATCTCAAAATGGCCACGATCATGGGGTGCTGCCCTCTAGCCTCACACTAGGAGGCAGCACCACGAGATCATGGCCATCTTTGTTAGGTCCATTGAGGAGGGCAAAAGTGCTGCCTCTAAGCCACTGGGTGGTTCTGCAGATCAGATGCTGAGTTATGCCAAAAAAGACTTTTCTGTAGCTTCAGGCATGAAACTGTGGCTACACTGCATATGGATGATAATTCAATAGGCAAACTAGGAAGTCACCTAGAGCTCTCCAGTTTGGAGGACAGCAAAATAGTGGTCAGCCTGGGCAAGCACTGAATTCCCAATCAGCAAACAATAGAACAACGGAAATGAGCAGGCAAGACAGCAGCTAAACAAGGAAGCACAGGGCCTCAGCCCATGCACGCTGAAGGCCTGTCTTATGCACGCCCACTTCAATACAGACTTCCTGTTGTAGAGTAGGAGTGGGCAAGTCAGTCTTCAGTGAGCATGGGCTCAGACCTTGTGCTTCCTTGGTTAACTGCCAACTTGTTTGCTTGTCCTATAGTTCTGCCCACCATGGTAATGACACAGTGGCAAAGGACAGTGGAAAGATTAATGTGAAAGGGGAGATGCTGGACCACCAGGTAAGGGGACACAAGATGCTAGACTTCCAAGGGGGATAGGAAAAGAGGGAGATATTGCTGGTTCATGGTGTGGGGGGGGAGGGGGCAGAGGAGACAGGAAGATGCTGGACTATGGGTGGAAGAGAGAGAGTGATGAGATTCTGGATTGCAGGGGAGGGAGGGGGGAGGAGGGACACAAGATTAATGGTTCACCTAGGGACCTGATATCCTTCCACTGGCCCTGCCACTGTAGAAGATCCACCCAGTAACTTGATGACTAGGGCTGAGTTGTGTTGATTTAGAAGCAGCAGTTGTTTATATCTATGCACTAGCTCTGAATCAGAAACTTAAGTAGTGTGCTGTAGCCTTGCAGGGTGTAACAGAAATTGCCCATATTGCATTATGGAGTAAAACCTTTGTTTTCCTCTGAGTGTCAACATGACCTACTGGAAGAGGGCCTCAAACTGAGAGCACCTCTTCATAACAGCAGGGTACTCTTGAGTTTTACTGGGGAGCACATTACCTTGGAAACACAGTGCAGGGTGCAGTCAAAGTAGAAGAACTAAGGAGGCTTAATAGAAAGTACAGTACATTCAAAGGACAATTTCATAAGCTTTTTACTCAGCATTTTTTGGCACTCAAGTAGGTGCTAATAAAATTGCACTGTGATATACTCTCATAAAAGTGGGAATTTAGAAAACATAACTAATTTTATGCAATGGTGGTGGTGACGGGGTAATTTTATAAAAGGCCATCTAGATTAATAGGGCAGGAAGGCAGCTATTTCAGCCTAATTTATAAAAGACACAATGGTGCCTATATTTTTTTTTAAATACAATTACATATCCTGCAGAAATCACGCTTAGATGAGTTTAATGGTATGGACATTACGCCTGTACTTGAGCAGGTATAAATATTAGCAAATACTTTACACTTGTACACACAAATGTAAATTTGCCTATGTTCCACCCATAGTTCTCCCCTGAGCACAACTGCTCTACAAGTGTGCGCCAGCTTGCACCAGGTGTACTTTCAGGTATGACATGATTTTATAAGAAACCTGCAAAAACAGAACTTAATAAGCAAAAAAGGATTATAAAATTACATTCTATATATCAAGTTGTGCCTGGGGGAGGAGAATGGGAGGCACTTAAGCATTTTATAAAATACACGCATATGCTCTGATTCTTACCTGCACATAAAAGCTCAAGGTTACTCCTGCCTCAGAGCAGTTATAATTTTGTGTAGAGGATTTTTAGTGGACTATTTTATAAAGACATACATAGGCACATTTTATAAAGGACATCCAAGTGCAAACTGGGATGTCCAAGCCTGAACATCTCTAAAACCAGCAAGCACATCCAAGTTTTTGTATGATTTCACATCCGATATGGGTGTCTGCAGGTACGTCTACATAGATGTCCCCGGTATAATATTTAATACCGGGGATGTCTATGAGACATACAGCGATGGTTCAAACTCAAAACAAGTTTCCCAAACTCACACAACATAGCATTGTCATTGTGAAGAATACTGAGGATAGTGTATTGCCAACTTCTTGACACACTCCAGAAGCTTTAGTGTTGAAATGAGTGATTTTTCCTGGAGCAGGGGAGTGCAGACATCCCCAATGGTCCTAAAATTCATAGGGAATGTCTGTCTGTATCTCCACCCTGAAAGTCCAACAGCAAAGCACACCAACACTTGCACAAGGAGCAGCAACCAGTCCGGAGAGAGGTATAGACGAAGACAAATTTTATTGTGGCTCCTAGCAATTCCTCTATAAAATTTGGCTTCGTCTATACCTCGCTCCAGACTGGTTGCTGTATCTCCACCCCGAACATGCCTCCATCACATCCCCTGTCTATTTAGATGTCCCCAGAGTGAAGACATCTAAAAAAAAAAACATTTCTGATATCGCTTCTGGAATGTCTCCATGATTTCATCATCCACATGCATCCAAATGACGTCAGCAGTGACTGCCCCGCACGGGCCAGCTCTCTCCAGTACCAGCTGTTCTCACTCTCCACTCTCCACAGCATTTGAAACTGCAGGCAACACTCCCAAGAAACAGCTCCATGCACAGATCCTTTATGGAGACTCAAAATGACGTCAGCAGTGACTGCCTCGCACGGGCCAGCTTTCTCCAGCACCAGCTGTTCGCACTCTCCACAGCATGTGAAACTACAGGCAACACGTCAGTGCTTGTTGGGACATTTTCTAAGGAGTATTTCCAGGGGGGATGCATGCCCCTTGTGAGCCCCTTAGGAGCACATTGGGAGCACTTATAGATCTGTGAAGTGGTGATACTCGGCGGTAAAAGGAAAAAGAAAACTCTTGTGGCTGTGTCTGCTGGTGGCCCTATGGACAAGCATGTAATTTCTACACCGGTCTTAACAACACCAGGTACTGTTCCTTTTGACCCCTTGGTGGAGGGGCCGAGTCTTAGCTCTCCTAAGCGTACCCCTCCTCTTCCTCCTGTTTTTTTGGAATTGTCTGCTGTGCTTCAGTCCAGTGTTTTGAGTTCACAGAAGGAAGTTGTGCTCCCCAAAATGGTTTCTTGGTCGGAGCCCTCCATTCCTCCTGGTGACTCATAAGTCTCCTCCATTTCTCTTCTGGATATTTGGCAAGAAGTTAATCATACTGAAAGGATTCTCGCTGAGACTGTTCCCTCTTTATGTCAATTTACTAGGGACACCGTTATTAAATTTCAGAATCTTGATAGATTGGAACTTTGCATTCATCTATTTCGAGTATAGATACGCAGGTTAAATTGTTTTCTTTATTCCAGTCTGCTACCATGAAAGAAAGTTCTATTATGTGTCAAAAACTTGAGAATTTAGAGAATATGGCTAGGTCTAAGAATTTGAGAGTTTTACATTTTCCTTCTAGTAGTTTATTATCTCCATCAATACTATTTAGGAAATATTTAAAAGATGTTCTTCTCCTCCCCACCGCCGATGCTATCGTGTTTGCTAAATGTTGTTATATTTCCTCAAAAATTGTTTCTCCCGGTGTTGGGGAAGGGGAAGTAGCTGTTCTTGAAGATAAAAATGGGTTTAACTTGACTGCCTTCTTGGAAGACACTCAAGATATTATTATTTCCACTAGAGCCACATTATTAGCAACTTTGGTTTCTGAAGAAGATAAAGTCTCTATTCGTAAAGCTTATTTTCGGAAAAGGGACAATCTTTATTGTGGTGATAAGGTCTCTATGTTTCCTGATGTATCTCGCTCAACGCAAGCACGTAGGAAGCCCTTTCTTGTTCTCAAGTCTAGAACTCTTGCCTTGGGCGCTACTTTTTTCTTGTGCTACCCTTGTAAATGCTTAGTATCTCTTGGATATGACAGGTTTGTTTTTTTGTCATTTTTGGATTTGAAAAGGTGGATTCTTGATAAGGAAAAGGTGCCGTGACTTTTGCTTTTCCTTTATGTCATTATGCTGTCGTTTAGAAATTGTCAGGCGGTGGGAGGGTATAATTAAATAACTGCTCTGTGTGACTGGGACACCTTTCTTTGGTTTGGTGTTCCTTGCCTTGTTTTTTCTTGTTATTGATTTCTTATGGTTTTCTCCCTCAGATGTGGACTAATGTACTTGTTTGTATTATTTCTCTTTTGAATTATTTCTATTGTTGACTTATTGTATTTCTCTACACTTTGTGAACATTGTATAGTTTTTGAAAATTTCAATAAACAGAATTAAAGCAAAAAAAAAAAAAAAAGAATGTCCAAATCACTTCTAAGTGATTTAAAATGACCCCCCATAGGCTTACACATTGTTCCTCTTCCTCAGCTGTGCCAACCCTAACCCCTCCTTTACACACTCTCTAGCCCTTGATGCATCTGTCTCCCTAGTTCCCTGCAGCCCAGGGTTCCCTGCAGCCTTAGTGTGTCTGTGTGGTTCCCTGTTGCATGTGTGTGTGTGTGTCTATGTGTACATGTGCAGTGCTGTAAGTGTGGGTATGGGTGGTGGGAGACACAGGGTGTGTTGATGATGGGAGGCAGGATGCATGAGTTGAACACATTGGCTGCATGCCCCTGCTTCATTGGCCCACAGGAAGTACAGGAGAACCACTAGGAGACACTTACTCTATGTCTCGAGAGTCTATGGGTTTAGGACCCATTTCCTGGACTTCAGGCTCTGTAGTGCATTATAACAAGGCAGTCATCCACCATATATGCTAGGAGCTAGAGCAGCTCCTCCATTCCACCACACTGCAGGGCTCTGCCCATTTCTTTCCACCTCAAGAACACTACGGCCTTCATCTGCCTAGCCACTGGCAGGTTCCAATCTGTGTTGGCTGCCAGTGAAGGGCTCTTTACAACAACAGAAGTTTACTGTTGGAATCCAAAACAAGAACTTTGCTCTCAGGGAACAAGTTCGTTCTCTAGAGGCTAGAGTAGCAGACCTGGAAGACATATGAAAGACAGAGAAGTACATGGACGAGACCTACAGGGATATAGACCTGAAGTCCCACCTCCAGTCTGGCAACATCCCTGTTGCCATGGAGGAGAGAGGTCACGTGACAGGAGAGCATCACCCTGGTGTGGCAGGAAGTGATCCTGTAACTAGGACCTGTCCTCCAGGTGATGTAAAACCCTCTCGCACCGAGGATGTTTCTCCAGGGCCATGTCCCCATGAGAGGAGATTCAGGACAGCTGTCATAGTTGGTGATTCAATCATTAGGAATGTAGATAGCTGGGTGGCTGGTGGACATGCGGATCGCCTGGTAACATGCCTGCCTGGTGCGAAGGTAGCGGACCTCACGCACCGCCTAGATAGGATCATAGATAGTGCTGGGGAGGAGTCTGCTATCTTGGTACATGTTGGTACCAATGACATAGGAAAATGTGGTAGGGAAGTTCTGGAGGCTAAATTTAAGCTTTTAGGTAGGAAGTTGAAATCCAGAACTTCCAGGATAGCATTCTTCGAAATGCTTCCTGTTCCACGTGCAGGACCCAAAAGACAGGCAGAGCTCCGGAGTCTCAATGTGTGGATGAGACAATGGTGCAAGGATGAGGGTTTTGGATTTGTTAGGAACTGGGGAACATTCTGGGGAAAGGAGGGGCTCTTCCGAAGGGATGGGCTTCACCTTAATCAGGATGGAACCAGACTGCTGGCATTAACCTTTAAAAAGGAGATAGAGAAGCTTTTAAACTAGAAAATAGGGGAAAGCCGACAGTTGCCCTGGAGAGCATGGTTCGGTTGAAGGTATCCTTGAAGGATACTACCAAAAGCAGTGAGGCTCCAAAAAAGAGTATAGTAATTACCCCTTCTTTCACTGCTATTCTGAGATACTGTTGCCAGTAGTAATTATAGTAAGTTACCATTGCCAGTTTTAACTATTGTAAGATACTGTTGACAGTAGTAAATACCCTCTCTGCACTGTTAACTTGAGATACTGTTACCAGTAATAATCTCCCTCCCCCCAACTACTCCTCTCCCACTCTACCCTTTACATCATAATGGAAACAATATCTCCTACCAAGATTATAAATCTCCTTTTCACTCTCTTCTTAATAACCCTCCTAACTCAACACATATACACTTACAAAACCAATCAATGTCCATACAAAAACATTCCAATCATCCACAATTATAACCGGAACCCTTATAATAATCTTCCAATCACATACAATCAGTACCAAAACCCAATATATAGCTCTACATACTCAAACTCTCACAATCACCATTCGCGCCACACCTCACACAAACGCCAGCACCGTCTCATCCAAATAAAGCACCAACCCATAAGTGATAAAATTGACCAAAATGACAATACAATCACCAAATTACAACTCATCCTAATAAACATCCGATCCATAAGAAACAAAATACCAATAATTAATGACATAATTAAAGATACATCCCCTGACATTATCTGTATTACTGAAACATGGCTCTCACCCTCAGACACTATACTACTAAACCAACTTACCACAAATCAATATGACATATTCAATTGCCAACGGAATATAAAAAGAGGAGGGGGTGTACTGATTCTCACCAAAAATGACCTAAAATTCACCCTAACAAACCTAAATAATATAGATGGAATGGACATTGTTAACATAGAAAATAAAACCATGGCTCTCACCCTCATCTACAGACCCCCTTCATCCGATCAGAAAAACCTCACCCCTATCCTAGAACTCGCATGCACAGCGCCACGAAGCAAACCACTTATACTTCTTGGTGACTTGAATCTTCCATCACTGAACCACTCACAATCAGATAACTTCATAGATGCTATGTCACAAATGGGGTTCACACAGATAATACACGCTCCTACACACAAAAAAGGTAACATACTTGACGTAATTTTCCTCCCAGCCACACTCTACAGTCACTCACTACATTCCACCCCGAGTATAACCGAAGTACCCTGGTCAGACCACCATCTAATCACAATCCAGTTACCAGCACAAGTCCCAAGAAACAATGGGAACACAACCTCACATACATCACGCTTCATACGCTTTGACAAAGACACATTCCTCGACAAAGTACTACCCAAACTAGACACAAGATCACCAGACATCAACTCAACCATAGCACATTGGAATCTTACTATTCAAAAAGCAGCTGTCCAAACACAAGTCTTACACAAACAAACAAAAAAGACAGAAAAATGGTTCACGAAAGAGCTGACAAAACTAAAAAAACAACTAAGGAAACAAGAAAAGAGATGGAGAAAACTTAAATCTGATGAAAACAAATCACAATACATGCTCCTACTCATAGAATACAAAAACGCAATTAACAAATCAAAAAGAGACTACCACTCAAAAGTAATAAACTCATCCATCAACCGCCCTAGGGAGTTATTCGCGATAGTAAAAACATTAACCAAAACTAGTAACACCGAACCTAAACAACAAGCAATAAACATACAAACTCTAGCAAAACATTTTGCAGAAAAACTAAAAAACAAGACCACTACCCCAACCCCGCTATTATCAAACACGAAAACCACACATGAATGGACAAGCTTCCAGTTGGTAGAACAAAAGCAACTTCTCAAAATCATAACAATGATAAACACCACCACCTCCCCACTCGACCCATGCCCCGTTTCATGGATTAAGTGTGTGAAAGATGAACTAGCGGTAAATCTACAACACATAGTTAACCAATCCCTTTCACAGGGCATCATGCCTGATGCCCTAAAACTCACAACACTCCGACCAATAATAAAGAATAATAAGCTCGACTCAAAAGACCCAAACTCATACAGACCCATAGCCAGCATTCCATTCATAGCTAAAATAATAGAGAAAACAATTCAAATTCAGTTACAGGAACACATTGATGAACACAAACCACTTGACTCACACCAATTTGGTTTCCGCCCTTTCCACGGAGTAGAAACCCTCCTAATCACCCTTATGGACTTCCTCATCAAGGGCACAGATGACAAACACCAAGGCTTCTTACTCCTATTTATAGATATCTCTGCTGCCTTTGATAACATTAATCACCAGACACTGATCAACAGATTAGAAAACCTAGGAATAGGCGGGATTGTCCTTAACTGGTTCAAATCCTACATCTCACATAGATTAATACGCGTCCAAATTGATCAACAAACATCAGAAACATTCCCCCAAGGACAAGGAATACCCCAAGGATCAGCCCTTTCAGCCCTCCTATTTAACTTGTATCTGCAACCGATAACAAACATATTTAAAAAACACAGGATTAACCATTTTATATATGCTGATGACATCATGCTAGCTATCCCCATAACCACTAAAAACCATACATATGACTCTCTATCCAAATGCATGGCCGAGACCTCCTCCTGGATGGAAACGAACTACCTCAGCATAAATCTCAAAAAAACTGAGGCAATGTTTGTAACAAGATCTTCTATGACTGAGAACACTTACCCGGAAACAATCACAATCAACAAAACTTCAATACCTGTCAGAAAACAGGTAAAATACTTAGGGGTAATAATAGACCACACCCTATCCATGCTGCCACACATAAAACAAACAGTAAAAACCATTTTCTACAAACTCAAAACTATTCAGCACCTAAGGCCACTCCTTGAAACACAAGACTTTAGATCCGTAGTAAGTACACTGATCACCCCTCACTTCGACTATTGCAATAGTCTCCTAATAGGCCTCCCTCAAAAAAGCACATACCTTCTACAAAGAGCACAAAACATCTGTGCAAAAGTAATTGCTAAAGCCCGCCTAACAGACCACGTAACCCCAATACTGCTGGAACTCCACTGGCTTCCTATAAACAGCCGAATCAAATACAAAATTATCCTAACAACCTATAAACTCATAAACGACATAGCCCCCTCACACTTAACCACATTACTGCAATCTCCAACATCGACAAGGACCCTCAGACAAAACGCAGCCCACTCCCTCATCATACCTAAAGCCATCTGTAAAACCAAGAATACCACTAGCTCTAGAGCATTCTCATTCACTGCTCCTACACTCTGGAACGACCTCCCTATTGAACTTCGCACCTTAAGAGACCTCATCCAATTCAGAAAAGAATTAAAGACCTACCTGTTCACTGAACACTTCGAAATCCCCTACTCCCCCAAAGCCAGCTCTACTACAAATGTGGGCACCCATGCACAAACTCCCTTAACCCCAACAATGTAACCACAAGCCTGTCCCCCCCCACACACGCCCCAAAGATGACAAAAATAAAAGGAACTAAATTCCAGCACCTACGCCAATTTCTACCCCATACACCACACACACTACACGATGTAAATATACTTTTGTACAAAGTTTGATATGTTTGCTTTAATACCTACAAAGATTTTGCTTTAATACCTTCTAGTTGTTTTTGTTACAATACCTACAACGTTTATATTTACTGTTCAATGTAAATAGTTGATTTCTACTGTTCTATGTAAAATGTATACAAATTGTGTACAAGACTGTTAATCTGTTATATGTAAACCGCCCTTGATCTCTGGAAGGGGCGGTATAAAAGAAATAGTTAAATAAAATAAATAAAAATAAAATAAATAAATAGTAGCCCAAATGCCCTTGAGTAAGGTGCAGACAGAGTGTAAAGATTCCAAATTACCCATGCCTACCAATAGCCAGATTAATATTAATAAAATACAGTCTCTAAAATTCTTGTATGCAAATGCTAGAAGTCTAAACAATAAGATGGGAGAGTTAGAATATATAGCACTAAATGAGAGGTTAGATATGATTGCAATCTCAGAGACATGGTGGAAGGAGGATAACCAGTGGGACACTGTGATACCTGGATACAAACTATATCGTAATGATAGAACTGATCAAATTGGTGGAGGGGTTGCACTCTATGTTAGAGAGGGCATTGAGTCAGAAAGGATTAAAGTTTTGCAGGAAACAAAATTTGCTGTAGAATCTCTATGGATTGAAATTCCATGTAAAAAGGGGAAGGCGATGGCAGTGGGGTTGTACTATCGACCGCCTGGCCAGAATGAACAAATGGATGATGAAATGCTCAGAGAAATCAAGGAAGCTAACAAAAGTCACAGCAGAGTAGTAATAATGGGTGATTTCAATTACCCTGGTATTGACTGGGTCAGTGTTACGGCAGGACAAGCTAGGGAGATAAAGTTTCTAGATGAAATAAATGACTGCTTTTTGGAGCAGCTGGTTCATGAACCGACCAGAGGGGAAGCCATACTGGACCTAGTCCTTAGTGGAACGCCAGATCTGGTGCAAGAAATAAGGGTGTTGGGACCACTTGGCAATAGTGATCATAGCATGATCATGTTTGATTTAATTACACAGGTACACTACCAAAAAACTGCCTCCAGTTTTGCAACTGATTCCTATAGATTTTGGGGTGCTGAATCCAGGAAAAATAGCCAAAATGTTCCATCACGTCACGTTTTCTTGCAAAATTAGATTTCTTACCCATATAAGGAATGTTCACATAATTTCTTTTTAGCCGACTGCAGTTTATTTTCTTGGCCCAAAATAGAGGTTGTAATGGTTAACTAACTAGAAACACTCCCTCATGATATTTTAGAGTGTTTTGTATTCATTTTATACATTAACAGGACAATTGGGAGGCGGGGGGCTAAATCCAGTACTCGCGCTGGCGCATGTTCTTTCCTGTTCGCCTCGCCTCGTTCGCTCGCTCAAACACGGTGTTTGCGACATGAACGTTCCTGTCAAATTTCAGTTTCTTGCAAGTTCATTATTACCTTTTGTTTGCTCAGTCGTAATCCAGCTTTATTCCGAAGTGGTTCACTACAGTTGTAGTTTGCAGTGCTGTGTATTTGTGATGGCTCACAGAGCCAGAGGTTGCGTCAACTCTCCGGACAGATTTTTTGTTTTATTTGTGGGGAATATACTGTGAAAAAGCGGCAGAGGAACATTTCTGCATTTATTAAAAAAGTATATTTCGCCTATTTCGGTTTGAAGTTAGGCGATCAAGACAAACCGTGGGCTCCTCACAAAGTGTGCAAGACATGTGAGGAAGATCTACGCTTATGGATGAAAGGTAAAAAACAAGTATTTTGTTTTGGAATACCTATGATGTGGCGTGAACAAAGAGACCACAGCAGTGACTGCTATTTTTGCTCTTGCATTGTGAAGGGATACAACTTAAAAAATAAGAACGTAATAAGTTACCCCAACCTTCCCTCAGCAATTAGGCCTATGCCTCATAGCAACGAAGTACCTGTGCCTGAACCACCAAAATCTTTTTTTTTTTTTTTTAAATTCTTTATTTTCGTTTTATAACAACAAAGGAAAAGGAAGACATACAGCTAAAAGACAGATACATAAAGTGTAATACATACACCAAAGTAAACCCCTGCCACCCCCCTCCCCCCTGCTTCTTCTCTAGAAAACTAATCATTCCCGAAGCGGGCGTGTACTTACATTATTGTGTTACAAAACCTAACGGTGATCTGAAACATGATGAGTGCACATTATACAGGCATGTTGGAGCAATGAGCAGATTGTACATAATCATTAAGCATCTGCCATTTAGACAAGCGAGAGTGAGGTTGGGCATGGGGAATAGCTCTCCGAGGTATCTGCTCATATTTACTATATAAGCAGACGAGGTTCCACCATTCATTGACAGTAAGTCGAGAGCTATCCTTCCAATTCCTCGTGATTAAGCATATGGCTATACCCAGCATGAAATCAAGGAGAAAGCGACCCTTCTTAGGAAGAGAGGGGACCTCCGCCACAGAGCGGAGTCCCACGATCTTCCAAGAGAGAGGTTCGTGAAGGTATAAGATAAATTGAATACAACCCCAGACCCGCCCCCAATAAACCTGTAGTTGAGGACATTCATAAATAACATGAGCGAAGGTTCCCACAGCAGTGTGGCAAGACCAACACTGGTCCCTAGCATTTGTGTTCCATTTGGCTATTTTTTCTGGGGTATAAAAGCATCTGTGTGCAAAAAAGAAGAGAGTTTGGGTAACAGAGGCAGACCGGGAAACCCGCACTACTTTGCTCCAGAAAACGCTCCATTGCACAGGGGTTAAAGAAGTTTGCAGTTCACGCTCCCAGGCTTGTTGGGCTCTAAAAGTGGCCGTGTCTGTACCCTGATATAATATTTTATAAAAGTTAGAGGCTACCCCATGTGTACTACTAATAGAGTGAACTATCTCTAATAGCCCGTCCTCAGTAGGGGCAGAGGGCGGCATGATTCGAGCACTTTTGAGGCAGTGTTGAAGCTGCATCAATTGAAAGTAGTGTTTCGCTGGTAACGCAAATTCCTTTTGTAAATCAGAGAAGGTTTTCCAACGAGCTGCAGAGAAAAGCTGTTGGGGTGTCCAGATCCCCCTTGAGTACCAGGGTTTCCATGCTATCGTTCTATTTAGGACTTGAATTCTGGGGTTATTCCATAGCGGGAGTCCGTCCTGAGGACATACGTTCGGGCCCAGTGATAGAATGAGAGTGTTAAAGGCCGCAAGAGTATCGACAGTCATTGGTGGATGGCGGGTGTCTACTTGATAGGACATACCGGGGAGATGGGTCAACGGAATTGGGCTACTAAGCTCCTCTTCTATGTCAAGCCAAACTGGTCTGCTGTCTGTTGAGGCATCTAGCCATCGGGCACCTTGCTTAAGTAGGAAGGCTTGATGATATCTAAGAAAATCAGGAAATCTGGTACCCCCTCTTTCCTTTGCAGACTGTAGTTTTTTGTTTAGCTATCCTTGGTGGCTTGCCCTGCCAGAGATAACGGACGAGAAGGCCCTCAATATCTTTATAAGTATGTAGCGGGAGTAAGCATGGCAGCATTTCTAAAATGTAGTTCACTTTGGGGACTATCATCATTTTCACAGTTTCTAAGCGGCCCCACCATGTAAGAGATAAGGGAGACCAACGATTCGTGAGCTCATGGACTTTGGAGACTACCTCTTTGGCATTAAAACTGATAGTGTCTTCTAAAGGAGAACAGTAATGGACCCCGAGATACTTCACCATGCGGGACTGCCAAAGGAAGGGAAAGGCCTGCATGTCAGCCTCATGTACCCAGCGGTTCAGTGGGAATGCTACAGATTTGGTCCAGTTAATTTTATAGCCCGATAATTGTGAGTATCCGTCAATCAGATCCAAGACAGCTGGAACCGAATCGAGGGATACGAAAAGCATAAGGTCATCTGCATATGCAGAGAGTTTAATCTCCCTATGACTGAAGGGGACACCTCGAATACGTGCGGACTGTCTAATAAGGAGGGCTAGGGGTTCAAGAGCTAGATCAAAGAGCATTGGTGATAGGGGGCAACCTTGACGCGTGCCTCTTTGGAGATTAAATGGCTGAGACTTGATGGCATTTACACAAATACTGGCGACGGGTTGAGTATACATGACTTGGAGATATCGGAGGAAGCCCTCCCCAAAGCCATACCATCGGAGAACTGCAAATAAGAAGGGCCATTCTAGGCGGTCAAAGGCTTTTTCGGCATCCAGGGAAAGACCCACCCATGGATGATCTAGATTGGCAGCACTGGATAGCACATGGCACAAGGTCCGAGCATTGTCAGCAGTTGATCTGCCAGGTATAAAACCGCATTGGTCGGGGTGAATTAGGGTGGCCATCCTGTCAGATAGCCGGGTGGCCAAGATCGTTGCGAAGATCTTATAATCGGCATTGAGTAGGGAGATTGGACGGTAGTTGGCGGTTAGTAGCGGGTCTCTGCCTTCTTTCTCAAATACTACCACATTAGCTGCAGAAAAGGATCCCAAAGAGGATGTATCTACCGCAAGGGCAGTAAAATAGAGTTTTAAATAGGGAACTAAATCTGCACTGAACGTTCTGTAGAATTCGGTCGGGAGACCATCGGGCCCTGCGGCACGGCCCGAGGCTGTTCGTTTTAGGGCAGATTGGATCTCTGAAGTAGAGAAGGGTTCATCCATCGCATCCCTATCATCTTCAGAGAGGGTCGGCCGCTGAATGCCAGAAAGCAATCGCTCGAATGTCTCTGACGAGAACTCACATTCAGATTGATATAGGCGGGTATAGAAATCCCGAAAGAGCTCTACAATGTCGGAGTCTGTGGTCACTATGCCCCCTCCCTGTGGAGCTCGAAGGGCCGCTACGCGTTTGGCTTCTTTTTGACCCTTCAAGGCGTTGGCTAAGAGTCGACCGGCTCGGTTATTTTCACGGTAATATGTCCCTCGCTGAAGCTCAATACTCTTAGAAGCTGCAGTTGAGAGGATTGAATTATATTGAAAACGGAGACGCTGTAATCGAATTAATACACATGGATCAGTACGTGAAGTTAGAACTCGTTTGCCTGCTTTTATTTGTTGGTCTAGTATGAGTAGCTGCTGTTTGCGTTGTTTTCGCAGGCGGATTTGATAGCTAGTGATCGTTGCTCGAATGGCCGCTTTGAAGCCCTCCCACCAAGCCCAATTCGCAGTATCCTGGGGTAGATTAAAATGGAAGTAATCCTGTATGGCTGCTCGAATTTCTAACTGGAACTCTGGCTGAGTTAACAGGGCTCTATCAAAGAACCAGGCCCCCGAATTCCCTTGGGGTGCAGTAGTGTGTAATTGAAAGGAAATGGCAGCATGATCTGAAATATGTTGGGAGTGAATCTTTGCAGTGTCCACCTGAGGAACTAACAGTTTTGATATTAGAAAGAAGTCTATGCGAGACTGGGATTTATGAGGGGAAGAGAAGAAGGTGAAGTCAAGCTCATTGGGGTGTAGTAACCTCCATAGATCAACTAAAGCAAGATCTTTGATCAGGGAGGTAAGCGTGGTGTGACTCTTGGGGGGACCACTTGTCCTAGGCGGCTGTTTGTCAATCAGGGGATCAAGGACTAGATTGAAATCCCCCCCAATTATCAATGAAGTATTAGCAGAGGCCTGCGCAACCTGAGCAATGGTAGCAAAAAAGGCAGGGTCATCCACATTAGGAGCGTAAAGGCATATACATGTAACTTCAAGGCTACCTATCTTGAGGTGAACTCTGGACCATCTACCTTCTGTATCTGAACTAGTCGCAATAATAGTAGCATGCAAAGATTTCCTAACCAGTATGGCAACCCCACATTTCTTAGAAACGGCTGGGGAATAGGCGGCCACCATGTAAGGTTTAATATTGAGTTTAAGAGTTTCCTTCGAATTTAAATGCGTTTCTTGGAGAAAAATCAGATCCGCAGCTTCCTGACTTAGGTAGCTTAGGATTTTCTTCCGTTTTATCGGATTATTGATTCCTTTTACGTTCAATGAGAAAATCTTACATGGTGCCATCAATCAGTAATAGACATTTTAAGTAAGGGCGCTTGAAAACATACAACATAATCAGAATCTGTGCAACAATGACATAATCACCGAGTATTCTGGCTAATACACCCCATATTGAAAAGTATGTACCAAAGTATCTTAGAGAAGAAGCAAAACCCCCAAAGAATATGGCGACCATATGTCTGCGGGAGGAGGCCCTAGAGAGGAAATAGAAAGACATGAAAAAAAAAGAAAAGAAACACCAGAGTCCATAATTAACACTGTCTCTGATACTCATCGAGGCTACTGTGGGTAGATGGAGTCGGGTCACAGATATCATCAAAAGTAAGGCAACAAACTGCCCTCGCCAGACTCTTTGCTGGGCTGCGGCAGATCCAACATGGCAGGTACAGCGGATATGAGAATACTTGCAGGAATATTCTGGAAGTCAGCGCATCAAGTCGGCTTCTTTGGAATCCAAAAACTCCGCTAGTAGATCAGGGTCCTCAAATGTTCTTGTCTGATTGTGAAGCGTGACTCGGAGCTTGGCCGGGTACATCAGGCCATAGCGTGCTTGTAGTTGTTGAAGCCTCGGCCGGAATTCCAGAAAGGGCTTTCGGCGGTCGACCGTGGGTTTAGCCAAGTCGGGATAGAAGGAGATCTTGTGGCTCTCAAACTCCATATGGCCCTTTGCCCGAGAGGCATTTAGAATTTGCTCAACGTGTTGATATCTCAAAAGTCGAAAAATGATAGGCCGCGGGGTCTTCCTGTTGAGCGTTATGCTTGTGGGTACACGATGAGCGCGATCGATCTCCAAATCTTTGGTAAAGGTGATTTGGAGCAGGGAAGGGAGGATTTTGCATAAAAACTCTTTCATGTCTCCCGATTCCGCTCCCTCCGGTATGCCCACGAGTCGTATGTTGTTGCGGCGCGCTCTATTATTGCCATCTTCCACTTCTTTCTGCAAGGCCCGCACCTGACGTTCAACTTTGTCGAGTTTGGACAACCGGGCCGCATGGGAGTCCAATATGCTCTCCATTTTGTCCTGACGCGAAGAAAGCCCTTCTAGCTTGCTTTGCAGCACACCAAAATCTTCCCGCAGCGCTCGGAGTGCTTCACCGTTTGACTGCACGAGGTTTTTGACCCCTCTAATCTCTGCGAGGATTTCCTGCTGCATTTCGGGGCCCTCGCGCAAGGCCAGCCCCTTCTGCGGGGACGGAGGTTCAGTTTTGGAACGTTTGCCGTGAGAAGCCGCTGGAGATCCAAATTCCAGGCGCGTGGGTTTGGTCCCCGCCATCTCACCAATGTGCCCCGGCAAGATCAGAGTAGAAGTTCCAAGTATGTACGGTGTTAATTCAGGATTCTGAGTAGGCCTCTCGGGAGCCTCAGCGTTATGCGACCATCCCGCTGGACATCAGGCTCCGCCCCCCGAACCACCAAAATCTTTTGATCATATTTGTGTGGACAGTTCTGATCATGATGAGACTCATCAGATGGCTTTTCCCGATGAGTCCAGTACTTCCGAGTTTGAAACTGAACCAGATCCGAAACCTGAACTTTTCTCTCAAGCTGAATTGAATGATTTAGTCCGGGATTTAGGACTCCCAAAAGATGCTAGGTTCTCGGCTTAAACAGAAAAATCTATTGTCACCAGGAACAACTTTTTATTGGTACCGCAACCGCGAGACACAATTTTTGAAGTATTTCAGCAAAGAGGAAGATTTGGTATTTTGCAACGATATATACGGAGTGATGGAAAAGTTTAAACTCAAGTATGATCCTGCTGAATGGCGGCTGTTCATTGATTCGTCAAAAGACAGCATAAAAGGTGTTCTTCATAATGGCAACACATTCGCTTCAGTTCCTATTGCTCACTCTTTTATTCTCCAAGAAAAATATGAGAATTTGGCCCTGATTCTTCAGAAGATTCGTTATGATGAGCATAAGTGGATGATTTGTGGAGACTTTAAAATTCTATCCATGCTATTAGGGCAGCAATCCGGTTTCACCAAATATCCCTGCTTCCTTTGCTTGTGGGATAGCCGGGCCCGCGACCTACACTGGGAGAAAAAAGACTGGCCAATTCGGGAGTATTTGAGACCCGGTGAGAAAAATGTTCTTCATGAGAGCTTGGTACCTCGTGATAAAATTCTATTACCACCTCTCCACATTAAGTTGGGTCTCATTAAGCAATTCATCAAGTCCCTTCCAAAAGATGGTGAGTGCTTTCGGTACCTTTGCTCAAAGTTCCCCCGACTTTCTGAAGCAAAGCTAAAGGAAGGAGTGTTTGTTGGCCCTGATATAAGGAAACTCATTTCAGATGGAGCATTCGCTGAAACGATGTCTGAGAAGGAAAAAGAAGCCTGGGATTCCTTCAAGGATGATGTTCTGAAATTCTTGGGGAACAGGCGGGATGAGAACTATAAGGATATTGTTGCCAGGATGCTCAATGCCTTCAAAGAACAAGGCTGTAACATGAGCCTGAAAGTCCATTTCTTGCACTCCCATGTGAACTACTTTCCCGAAAACGTGGGGGCGTACAGTGAAGAACAAGGTGAAAGGTTTCACCAGGACATCAAGGACGCAGAGAGAAGGTACCAAGGAAGATGGAACACCACTATGATGGCTGATTTCTGCTGGTTGCTGCTGCGGGAAACCCCAGATGAAAAATACGCCAAGCAGCGCACCAAGAGAAGCATTCGGGGGAAGAAGAAACGGGCCCACCAGGAGATTGATTGACTCAAGAATGACTTTAAAATCTAAACTGTGTTGACAAATATCGTGTTTTTACTAAACTTTGAAATAAAAATTTGCTAGTTATTACCACAGTGTCGGATCTCATTTATTAGAATTTTATTTTCACACCATCGGGTGTTTGTCTTCATGTATTGCAATGGTGCGGTTTGCGTTTTCTATTCTTACATACATACCTGTACAACATTTCTTTGCTTTGCTTTGTGTCTAACCTCGCTCTTATATGCTCAATGTTTGTGCACATGTATGTGGCTGTTTTAAGTGCAGACAATTTTGCTACCATCACAGTGTGTTTTGTTGACATTACTCTATTCTTATGTGCTGCCTTGTTACAATTTTCTTTATTCTTATTTGAATAACTACTAAACAATTAGTATAAAGAATTCATCCAAGAAACTTTTATCTCGATCGCACTCAATCTGAAACGTTCACCTCAAACTGCTAACCCAATGTAGCAAAAAATCTGTACGTGATGGAGCAAATTGGTTACCAGATTTGGATTCAGCGCACCAAAAAACGTAAAAATCAATCGAAACATTAGAGGCAGTTTAAAAAAATATTTTTTTAGTGTACCTGTGTTATTGGAGGAGGGATAGTAAAGAAATCCACAGTACTACCTTTTAACTTTCAAAAGGGAGACTATGATAAAATGAGGAATATAGTTAAGAAAAAACTAAAAGGAGCGGTTGCAAAGGTTAAAGACTTACAGCAAGCTTGGGTGTTGTTTAAAAATACTATCCTTGAAGCCCAAACCAGCTGTATTCCACGCATTAAGAAAAGTGGAAGAAAGTCCAAAAAACTGCCAGCATGGTTTAAAGGTGAGATCAGAGAGGCTGTTGCTGCCAAAAAAGCATCCTTTAGGAAATGGAAAAAAGAGTCAAATGAAGAAAACTGG